>CAIGRQ010209404.1:0-19332 GCA_903798375.1 Fraxinus sp. D2006-0159 | reverse complement strand
CTACGGGTGAATGAGGAGCAGGTCGTGTTCAGTACACATCAAGGCCGAGCCCCTGGCCATAATTTCAGAGCCCAAGTTGAGGTCGTTCGTTTGAAAGTCCATCATTTGCAGGTTCAGAATACCCAAGGTCCTCATATCCGACAACGGGGGACAATTTGGTAGCTCACAGTTCAGAAGCTTTTGCACCAATTTGGGGATTGACCACCGTCTGACATCTGTTGCACATCCTCAGAGTAATGTCCTGGCTGAGGCCACGAATCGAATCATCTTGCAAGACCTCAGAACAAGGCACGGGGAAGCTAGAGGAACTTGGTCGGATGAGCTACCTTCTATACTTTGGACATATAGGACATCCCACAAAACTACAACTGGGAAGACTCCTTTTATGTTGGCATTTGGGGTAGAAGCCACAGTTCTAATCAAGACCAGACTCCCGAACCTCATGAGGCTTGAGCCCGGGGCTGAGGAACACACAACAGAGCACATCGACCTCCTTAAGAAAGTAAGAGAGCATGCCTCAATAAGGGTTGCATCTTATCAGGAAAGAACAGCTAAGCACTTCAACAGCAGGGTAAGATCTAGGAAGTTCAGGGTTGGAGATCTCGTATTGAGCAGAGCCGAAGCTGCAGGTCATACCCTAGGCAAACCCTATGAAGTCATAAAACAGGTTCACAAAGGCACCTACAGCCTAAGAGACACCTCGGGAAGACTACTGGCCAGACCTTGGAACACGAATAATCTGAAGATCTATTACAAGTAGTTTATTTATCACCTTTACTTAGTAATTTTTTCTTTTGCTTTGAACTTTTTAGTTTGTCGGGCTTGCATACCCCGCGTTTTCTTAATTTTTCGTTGGCCGGGCCTGTGGGCCCACATTTTGATTAGAGGATTTTTACTTGAATAAATAGAGTCGGGATTTCGTCCCAATAAAATAAAATGTTCTTAATCCCAACAACTTCAAAGCCTTGCCCCATGCAAGCACTTCAAAGCTTTGCCATAGTGCAAGCACTTCAAATCCTTGCCTCGTGAAAGCACTTCAAAGCCTTGCCATAGTACGAGCACTTCAAAGCCTTACCCCGAGCAAGCACTTCAAAGCTCTGACCCGTGCAAGCACCTCAAAGCCCTGCCCAGAGCAAGTACCTCAAACCCTTGCCATAGTGTAAGCACTTCAAAGCCTTGCCCTGTACAAGTACATCAAAGCCTTGTCCCGGGCAAACACCTTAAATCCCACTAAGCAAGAACCCTAGACTTTACCCTCTTCGAGTACCATAGTGGGAGCTCGAGCTTGTGGTTCAACGAAATTAAACAACATATTCATCGGGATATACACACCTAGGGCACGTAAGCTCAATTTTCCTCGAGTTTCAAACTTTGTTTGTTAAATAATGTTGCTCAGGAATAACAGTTCCAACATTTCTCGAATTTAGAAGTTTATTAATTATGATAAGGTTGCTCGAGATTCATGGTTTGACAATCCTCAAGCTTCAAACTTTACTAATTGAAATAAAATTGCTCAAGTTTCACTCCTCGAGTTCCTGACTTTAAAATTCCAATTTAGAAACTCCTCGAGTTTTTATTTTTGAATGTTCCATTTTCAAACTCCTCGATTTTGGAATTCTTAGCTTTAAGTATTACTTCTATACTTCTCGAGCTCGAGCTCATAAAATTTATAATGAGAGTTGTTCAGAAATTGTACTTCACAAAATCAGAAGTAACAAAAATAATATTCTAGCCCTGGTTGGGCAATGTACATGAGAAAATTCAAAAAACAATAATGCTCAGGGAAGGGGAAGGCCTAGTCTAGGACGTTGTTCGGGGGCATGTCGATCGCGTCCTTTTCCACAACATCGACCTCTTCCTCCACCACGATCTCCTCAAAAGCTGATAGCTTGAGGTATTCAGTAACCTAGGGTAATGCCTGCAATTGGTTAAGAATAATATCGGGAGGGTTAGCCCGAAGATACAATCAGGTTTGTTTGAATGCAAATTCTACAATCCCAATGCATAGTCCCCCTTGATGGCGAGGAACTCGTCGGAATTTATGAACTCTTCGATCGAAGCAGCTTGAGCTTCAACCAACCTAGCCTCAATTTCCTTTAGTTGTTGCTCAAGTTCGAGCTTGGCCTCTTCAGCTTCATCCTTGGCCACACCGATATCTTCCCTGACATTTTGTAACTCGGCCTCAAGTTTGGCAATTCTTTTCAAGTTCTGCCCGCGCTAGACCTCGAGCTCAGCCACTCTTCAGGTTCGTACCTTGAGATCGCTTTTAAGCCCGACCAACTCCCTACCATGAGCCTCCCCATTCAAGGACATACCTCGAGCAACGCTCAGAGCCTGGAAGCACAAGCATAGGTCAGCAATTATGATTTAACTAGTTAAGGTTGAGCACAATGGTAACGCTTACTTTCAGTGCCAAAAACTGAAAAGTCTTCACCCCATCCCCGAGCTCTAACCTTTGATATTTGAACTTTTCGACAACTTCGGGCAGCAAGGTACAACTTTCCCTTCATCTCGAGGGTTTTCCCCGACACCATCATCATCGAGATCAACAACGACGGCTGAGGCCTTTGCCATAGTGACCGACGTGCACGTACTCGCACCGGTTGGGAAGAAGACTCGCCGGGGCCCACTCTAGCCTCGGGAATAAACACGCGAGGTCGCTTTTTTCCCTTCTTCTGCCCGGAAGCCTTGGATTTTAGGCTGGCCACCAATCGAAGAGCCTAAGGATCAAAAGTCATATCGTCTGCAAAATTAAAACAAGGCATTAGCACGAGGTGTCATCAAGATTAAATGATTAAATAAAGATTAAGACATAAATCCTACCCTCAACTCCCTTTACATTCGCAAGATTAAGGATGTCATCCCTGAGCAAGTCATCAAGGTCGTGACATAAGGGCTCGAGGTCCTCTAAACTTTGCCTATCTCTTTCTAAAACCACAAAGTAAGCTTGATCTTCGTTAAAATGAGTAATGTCCAAGATGGTCCACCAAGGACCAAAAGGGTGGTCAGGATCCTAAGGCTGGATAAAAAAAATATTTATGCTTCCACCCCTTGAAAGAGCTCGGCATCTTAGGGATCCTAAACCTTCCTCGGGTCGAAATGTAAACAAAACAATTATATCCAGGCAATGTCTTAAGCTCGACCACTAGCCTAAGAAGGTCGAGCTTAGGGGTTATGGATAAAAACCCACAAGCTATAAAATAATACTTAATCATCCTCCAAGCATTGGGGACGAGCTGTCCAAGGCACATATAGTGCTCGACCAAAATTCTATAAAAAAAAATGAATAAAGAGGCCACCTCAACCCTGCCTTCAATGATTCCCTAAAAACCACTAACTCTCCTTCTTGAGCACCGAGGATGCTATCCTCTAGCCCGAGAGTCCTAACATCACACCCCGACATAACCCCAAACTTCATCGCTATGGACATGACATCGTGCTCCTTGTACTGACCTCTAAGTTCGGGATAAATAAGAACCAGCCTTGTGTCCATTGGGACGGCCATTGGGATTATAGAATGCCCCCCATCCTCGGGTGTTGAACCCGACCCCGATGAACTACTACTACCAGACATTTTTGGAAAATAAAAACTTAAATTATCTAAAGGGCATGAGGTCTTACCTTAAGCCTAAACCCGAGGTGGTCCGAGGAGAGTTTGAAATTTTGAAAAGTGCCAAATGAGGGGAGGTAGAGGGTATTTATAGGGTTCTGAGAATGCCAACGGTCCTTCAATCCTAGTCGTCCACCACTTGGCACATGGCGATCATCTACCTTGAGTACTCATTGGCTCGAATATCGAAGCCACGTGTCACGCCATCACAAGCTTAGCTGGCTCATCGCTCCTAAAACGCCCGTTCAAAGGCTGAGCAGCCTATTTCCAAGGCTGTTCAGTCAAATTGAAGGCTGAGAAGCCTATTTTCAAGGCTGTTCAGTCCAAATTAAAAGACTGAGTAGCCTATTATAAGGTTGTTCAGTTCGAGCTCGAAGGATGGGCAACCTATTTTCAAGGCGGCTCAGTCCAATTGAAATGTGTCATTACTGCTCTTGAGGATTAATCGTTCATCCGTCCCAGAATCTAGAAGGCGAGGCTCTGGCATAGATGTACGAGGGCCAATGATTATGCCAACATCGGTCATAGCTTGAGCACTATGCCTGAGGATAATTTACCTCGTCAATCCCTAAACCCCATAACCTCATCGGGATTATCCTCCTCAGGTTCATGCCGCTTTGACTGACAATCTCCCTCGAGACACATTGACCCCTTATGACTCTCCTTTGTATCTATGCTCATCCAGACCTAAGAAAGGAAGAGCTCTTTACTCATTCGGGATGGATCCTCACATCAAAGTCCCATCCTAACCAAACACCCAAGAAACACAAGATCAACTAAACTACAACTTCCAATTGCACTAGAACTCCTAGGGATCTCAACGTTGTAGTCCTATTAGGAGTCCACCACCTACATCTATAAATACATCATTCCAATTCATTATCAAGGTACTTTTTCACACAATCTTCAGCATATATCTTCTCTCTATATTCTCTCTCTGACTTAAGTATCGGAGAAGCGACGAGGACACACCTCGACGCCTTTGTTTCATGTACCGAAAGATTACGTTCGTGTGCATTCTCATTCGTCAAGCTCGGATTTCAACAAGTGCGATTTTTAGTAGCACCAATTTTAATATGATTGTTATTTTTATTTAATATTTACGTTTAAGTTCTAATCAATTAATAAGTAATAATTATTTTAATAATAAATTAAAATTGTTCATTAAAAAGTCAAAAGTTACCAATTTGATCATTAATATATCAGCACTAGAACAATTTATTTAAATATAATTTCTAATTTAACGATTTTTTAAATAATATAATTTGTAAAATAAAATTTTATAAAAAATAGTTCAAAATAAAATTTGGTGTGAAACCATCTCCAGTAGTTTATACCATTCAAAGTTTTATTGTTGATGGTTGGTATAACTATTGGAGAGGTCCACTAAATTACACTAAATTTAGTGTAGACAATTGGAGATAGTCTAATATAATATTGCTTTTGTAACTATAAATTTGTTGGTTACTTTTTAAAATATATTGTAAATTAATAAGATCGAGTTCAATTTCTTTTCTTTATTATTTTTAATTAAAAATAAAGGAATAGCTATCTTCATAAAATAAAATAAAAATAAAAATTGACTTAAATTATTGCATTACAGGCATTAATTAACACTTAGTTACATTGTTCTTCTATGACAACTTGTAATATGAAAATAAAGTACTTTCAAGAAATTCTAACGAGTATACTGGTTTTATGTTCTAGAACAATACGTAACTCGTACCTCTTGTCATATTAGTTAAATCAACCTTCCTCGATGTGCAACAATCGCAAGTGTGCAAGATGGCACGTTAACAAAATAAAGAAAAGGAACACCAACAAGAACTAAAGAAGAGAGTGATAGATAGAAAATATAACTGATTATATTGAAACTCTTTAGGTAGTAAAACTTCTATTATTAATGACCACAAAACATCAATAAGCAAAGCAAATTGCATAGCAACACTAAGTTTCATATTGTAGGTATTAAGGAAAAATAAAGTCTCATCTTTATTTAGCCCATGTTTGGTACACATTCTTTCAAAACTCATTTTCAACCACACATTTTTCAATAAAATAATATTTTTCATCACATCAATAACTTTTTCTTAGTTTTTAACTACATATTTCTCACAATATCACTAATTAAAATACATTTTTCTCTCAATTTTGGTACACATTCTTTCAAAACTCATTTTCAACCACGCATTTTTCAATAAAATAATATTTTTCATCACATCAATAACTTTCTCTTAGTTTTTAACCACATATTTATCATCAGATCACTATTTAAAATATAGTTTTATCTCAATAATATCCTTCAAACACGTTTTTTTCCTCAGGGCATGGACTTATTTATATTTTTAACCAGGGATAGAATATGTAATATTGTTTAATATTATTATTATAATAATAAATATAACTTAATAATAAAAGCTCAATAAAACTTTAAAATAATAAATATAAATTATCAATAAAAGATAGAAAATTTTCGAGACGTTGCATTATTTCCCTTCAAAAAAATCTCTCAATTGAAATTTAATACTATCAAATGTTATCTCATTTTCATGTCTTCAAGCTCCTAAGTGACGTTCTCTGACGTTTGAATTCTCTAGAATGCTATAAGGATAGGGTAAATGACAGGAAAAAATACACACATACACTTGACATTTTCTCAATGACAGACAAATAAAAACTAAAGAAAACATTGTCAATAAAAAATTGCCACTTCAATCCTTGAAAAATGCCCCATCATTGACCCTGTTGTTTAGCCTTTTTGCTATAGCATACTTTGACTAATGGAATGCGTTTATTTCTTTAATGAATGGTTGCCTCGCAAAATTTGTACTCAATTGTTCCTCGTACATTGAGTCTGTTTGGTCCCATTAAAATTTTAATATATTATTTTTTATCTTTGTTTCAATCTCATACTTTTCAATAAATTAATATTACACGCAAATAAAAAAATTCATTCTTTTTTAGAATAAATCTAAGTGCACAACATTGGTTGATAACAACGAACCCTAGTATGTGACGTAGAAAACAATTTTTTAAAATGAATAAATACGATGATGTCAAATAGGATGTTGTCAATTAATGTAGTACATCTAGCATGATTATCTTTTTTAACCACACATTCTCCCAACAATTACTATTTCAAAATACATCATTTTCAAAAATCTCATTATAATGGAGCAACAATTAGCTTTCAAGTCTTGTAGATGATTTTGGAGTAATATATAAGCCGGTCATGATTTTGGTAAAGTAAATATATAAGCCGGTCATGTATATGTAAACATTAATAAAATAAATAAATATAAGAGAATGAACCTACCTTATATTTCACAAAAATAAATTTATAGCAATTTTTATACACGAAATTTGTTGTACAATGTGTAATCCGTAGAAGCAGGATGGTTAAGCCTTTAAGCTACTGCTCCTATTTGTACCACGCTTTCAAAAGGACCGACATTTGTGGGGTTAAGCCTCCCTTTCTTGCTAAACCATTTTCATGGTTGAAATCAGTCACACAATTTCTTGCAGATATAATTGGTCAATCGGTCTACCATCACCTAAATAGAGTCGAAGGTCTTTTTTCATTCGTGGCAATCCCATCACAAAATCCAGTGTAACATTATTCCATTTCCACTTAGGATTTTGCAATGGTCCCACTGGATAATGATGTTCAGCTTTTACTTGTTGACAAGTCAAACATTTCGTAATGTACTCCGCAATATCTCTTTTCATCCGAAACTACCAAAATTGAAGTTGAAGATTGTAATACATCTTAGTCGTACCAAGGGGAATATATCACGGAACATTATGAGATTTTGCACATATCTCCACCCTCAAGGTAGACTCATTTGGAATATAGATCCGATAGTTGAATTCTTTTCAACGTCTTATTGAGCATATGTTACTCTTTATTTCTTTTTCACAACGTTGATTGGTTGGTTATATCCAATACGTTCACTACCTCCAGGTTAAGTCACATTGATTTTTTTTATTGTAAGGGTGGAAGTTAAATTTTATTGAGGCATCGAAATATGAATAATACTTGTGTCGTAGTAAATCTATCCTTGAGCTCTTAGAAAGTGAGTTCACAAGCTTCTGTCCAACTAAAAGATATGTCAATTGGGTTAACGATGTAGCAATTTTTGGAAACCCTTCTACAAACAGTCGGTAATATCCTACCAATCCTAAAAAATTATGATCTCTATACATTAGTCGGTCGAGGCCAACTAATTACCAACGTGTTCTAATTTTGGTTAGGTCAGCAGACGACGAACTTCAAGCAATTCTATTGTTGCTCATGTCATTCCCAATGTGGATCATTTTTACTTTTGCTTCGGGCAGAGTGATGTTTGTAACTTCGAGCCTTTACTTGATTTCCTCGCACTACTCCTATTCTCCGGGGGATGTGGAACTTCATGACATAATGGTAAACTAACGTTGCTAAATTGAGCTCGTGAAGTTCAGTCGTCCTAAGATGACATTGTAGTTTGAGGGCAAGTAATGACTCACACCTGACAAGGGGTTCCCCCAGTCTACCATTAGGACGATCAGCCTTCTAACAAACATGAAATCACCTGTGTTCCCTTGGAGTGGTTAGAGAACGACTTTATATTCCGCTCAAATATTTTTATTTGATTTATCGCATTGCAATTGTTGTATGTGAAATTTACGTAATTCGATTCAAACTACACCTAAAGGGGGGTGAATAGGTGTAAATGCAGAATTAAAAATTGTAATTAACCAGCAACAAGTCACCAATTAATTATCTATAGATGGTTAAGCATACAATCCAATTACCCTATGTTTGAATGCCGCATAATATGAAAATAGTAAATAAAGCAGTAAAAAGCACGCAGAATGTTCACGAAGAAGTAAAAACTCTGGGTGCTTTGCCAATCAAAATTTACTATAAACGATCAAACTTACAGTCCGCTAGACAAGAAACGACACGAACTTTCTGACCTCCTGACTGAAGTTAATACAGTCCACTTGGATTGCGTGCCTCACAACTTGACTGAGATTCTGACAGCTCTTCTGAATTGCGTGGCCTTGCAACAACTCTTGACTGCAATCTAATAGCTCTCCTGAATTGCGCGCTCCTGTATCAACTCCTTGATTGCAATATCAAAGCCCTCCTGGATTCTCTAACCCCTTGTTTTGTGGATTTATCTATCTCTTGTGAATTTTTGAAGAACTTCGTGTTCTTTAGTAAGCTTGATATTTGGATTAGCTGGAATTGATGTTTTCTCCGTCAAGTGTAATCAAATCAATGAAAGTTAAAGTCTCTCAATGAATTAGAAGATGAAAAAATAAAGCTCTCAAGTTCTCTCTATGTTTCAACCTTAGAATTTACGTTCTGTGGCATTCTGGTATTTAAATGATAGGGTTAGGGTTGAATGGACCGAACAAAAAGCTTTAAAAACGCGAATTAAAGTTTGCCGGATAAACCTGTCGCTCGAGCGAAAGCTGGGCGACAGGCGATTGACAGTGTGTCGCTCGAGCGAAGTCCGACGACAGGCGAACAACACAGTTTCTGTTTCTAACACTCGAGTCAAGTCTTGCGACAATCTAGCGAAATTCTGGAGCTATTTTTTCCTTCTTTTTTTTTTTCCCATTTTCGAACCCTAAACCTAATATAACACAATTTCTACTATTTGCAACTAACTCATTGATTTTTACAACATATTAATTTTAATCTTTTTTGTTCACACACATGACAATTATATCAAATACCTAACAGTATGTTCTGGTACTACTGGGAACCGACCTCCCCTCTAAGCTTGTCAACAATTTCGTGCAGTTTTCCTGGGCAAATGAATGTGATATTGGCAATACTTCCTCTGGTTAAGGTAGGATAAGTTCTTCCTTGGTTGTGGAGGTTTGATCCTTTGTCTCTCCTTCTGTCATTCTCTTTGGGCCGAACATCTTGAATTCCCATTTTTTCCCCGTGATTCGTAGGGATGCCTCCGCACTTGTCTGTTTTTAAGCTCTGCTGAAAAATTTATGGTAAAACTTTGGTTCGATCATGAGATATCTTTTCCACCTCCACGATTTGCTTGCTCAAACTGTTAAGATAGCTTTGAGCGAGTCCCTCCTTCCTTGCTTGATAATAATAAGACGCTCATTTGGTGTGGTCCGAGCTGCAGAACCCATGAATTGGACGAGGAAAACTATGGCCAGGTCATTCTAGCTTCGAATGGACATTTGGGGCAGCATCTTAAATTACCTCGAAGCCCTATATATTTTCGAAATTTAGAGAAATATTCAGCACTTTATCTCGTGTTAAATCCCTAGAGTTCCATCCATGAAGTATACTTATCTAAATGGCCCCGTAGGATCGCTCTCATCCTCATAGCCGTTAGTTGGGGCATTTTGAGTTTTTTCAACAATAGCTGCATTCTTTGGCCACTCCCTTCTATTTCTCTCGAGGGCAACTATTCGTTGGTTCAATTAGTCTAGCTCGTTCAGCCCTTCTTGATCGACTCCCACATGAGCGTTGACGACTGGGAGCTTGTTCGGCTAAGCCTCCTTCGTCATTTATCCTGCATAGATAGGGAGTTTTCAAGCGATTGAATACACTCCCCATCCTTGCGGAGTCCTATCTTTTGTCAGAGTTGTCAAATTACATCGGTTCCTCTATGGGATACTTTGTCCTTTAAAAATCGCATATATCTTCGAATTGGCAAGCGATTTCTCTACTGGGAAACAAGGGACTCTCTTTGGGTTCAATGCAATGCACAACAACATTGCTGAGATTATGAACAACCTCCATAAACATAGTAATTTGTAGGTCGTCTACCCCTGTCTACGTTTCGTCTACACTTCTTTATAAATTCACTAGAATTTCGAACTTAGTTGCTTCTTGTTCTAGCATGGGTCGGACTCCTTGATCCTTGGCTTTGACTTTGGCGGAGATGTTGTAAAGCAATGCAAAACTGTTTGGGAAAGGAGATTTTTGTGTTGAAATTTTGGATGAGTCTCACAAGTAGAGGTCCTTTTGATTCCAAACTATTGACGCTAAAAAGTGACTTGGGACTCGAGAATTTGTAGAAAAGAAAATTAAGTTTTTTAAGTTCTGAAGCAGAGTTTTGACATGAAGGATCCTACGAAATATGGGATTAAAATTAAAATTTGACTTAACTAATACATTATAACGTAATTATAATAAAACACAAACAGACACTTAAAAGTTAAAACAAACATGGGCGTGTTCCATAACACCTTGGATAACACATTTAGCTAATTGACCATGTGCACCTCAAAACTCGCAAGCACGTATCAAGGCTAGCCATCATTACGTATTTGTTATAGATGATTAGAAGTGAACATTCAGTCAGTTCAACTGAAATGGAAAGAACAAAAACAGTCGATCGTCTTAGTTCGACTGAAATGGAAAGAACCAAAAAGAATAGAAATGATCCTGGGATCGAGCCTTCTTTTGCGAAAGTGGCGAAATCATTAATTCCTTTTTCAAATAGCAAAACATAAAAACAGAGCTCCACAAGACACAAGTACAGATTGCCAGTTGGCATCCAATGTTCCAATTATGATGTATTTGACCCACATTATTTTGAAATTCTAAAATAATAGATTGATGAAAAATGTATGATTGAAAAAAAAAAAGAAAAAAACTATCTATGTAATAAAAAATATTATTTTATTGAAAAATATATGATTTAAAATGAGTAGAAAAATAAGAATGAAAATTTTAATGTGCACCAAAGAGGGAATTCAAATTGACAACTATATAACATGAAAACAGTCTGTTTTTGGAATAGTACAATTGGGTATGTAAAATTCTATATACAAAAGCAAGACTAAATCTATGAAACACGTGTATCACAATAAGCTGATACGAATACAGCCTACACTTGAAAACTTAGTTCTCATCATTAGGTGAAGTACTTGGGGGTGCAGTTGTTGATGACCCTGATGGTGACATTGAGGATGAAGTCCCCGTACTAGATTGGGAACTGGAGGATGAAAACAAACTACTAAAAGGCCATGGAAGGGGAACCAAAAAATGTCTTCCATTTCCATTTCCGTCATCCCGCTCTGCATTGTTGTTATTACTATGATTTGTAGATCCATCTGAATCGAGCTTGGATTCATCAGAAGGTAACTGGTACCTGCAGACAGGACATGAACTATGAAGCTCGAGCCATGGTAAGATACATCCGCTGTGGAACTTGTGCTTGCAAGGAATCTCCTTCGCTTCAGCCCCAACCTCAAAATCTTCCAAGCAAACAGAGCATTGCACCGATTTCTCAATTTTCACAGTGGGCAATGCTTCTACAGCCTCTTTTTTAGCCGGCAGCGTCCCATGTCTGTTTGGATCATTCTCAGCCAAATGCTGCAGCAACAAGTCTAAACCAGGACTCATGAAATAATCACCCAGAGAGCCACTAGGAATGCGGTTTTGGTGGTCGTTATTGGGATCATAAGAACCCTGAATCGTGATTGTTTGATTAAAGGGATTGATCAAAATCATATCGTCTCTGTTCCTATTATTATCTCTATCGCGCACCCTGATATCACTCTCGGAATTTATTGATTCGGACATCATTCCAGCTCGAATACCTTGGAGGAGCTGGAGAATTGTAGCTGAGTTCCTTCTCCTCCTCCTCGTTATTGACTCCATTTCACGATCAAGCTCCATCCCCACCTCGTGGTGAGGATTATTCTCGTCCTCCTCACCATCGTCTTCAAATTCCACATGTCTAAAAGGACGACGGCGATGAGAGTTAGTCATCATGCCAAGCAAGATTGGGGCCCAGAGGGAGAGAGCCCGCTCAGAATCAATCCCTTCAGGTCCAAAATCAAGAGTTTGATCATTTTCCACAGCAGTGGCAGAGGCCATTTCTTCCACAAATCCACTTTGACAGATGGGGCATTCTATAGTCTCGAACTCCACGATAGGATTCACCATCTGTGAACACATGTGACACCAATATCTTGATGCTTCTGCTTCATCCATGTTCTTATCCTTTAATTATGTTTTCTATTCCTTCTTTATCCTGCTTCACAGCAAACATTCTCAAGTCAATCAACAATGGAACAGAGATCAAGGATTTCCAGAAGACAGGCCAATTAATTAATCGAAGCTCTAATTCGAAAATTTCTTTCATTATTTTTTCAGATCTAATTTGGATTTTTACAAAACATGGAATAAATCAAATTGTAAATACAAGAAACAAAAACCATTAAACAGTATTAGATCTTTAACCCCTGTTTCCTCAGCTATTCAAAATAATAAAAATTATGGAGTAACAAATTAAGGGAAAAACCCCAATAATCTGGTAAGTCATTAAACGGAATCAGATTCCCCCCAACCCCACAAAACCTCTTTTCTCAGCTGCTCAAAATAATAAAAATTAAAGAGAAAATACCAGAATAATCAACAGATCGTGTTAGAGAACCCCAAATTGTGTCGATCTTCAGAGGCCGAAGAAATCTACATTAGAAAATGAAAGAAATGATAAATAACAACAAGAAGCTACAAAAAATCTTACCGTTATTAAGAAGCAAAGAATTGATTAGATACAATTATATTTACAGGGATGAGAAAGAGAAAAGAGGGTTCCTAGAATGTGCAAATCAACACATAATGAATGGTCGTACATAGAATGATATTTTTATGGTTTGAAGAAGATCGATCAGATATGAAGCTTCATATTTTGCTTATTCCTCATCGAACCAACCAAGAAGAAAAGGCAGCCGGCTGCCGTACAAATTTTACCAACCAAAATAATGAATGAATACGAGGAGAGGATATTAAAGCTCGAAAGTAAAGATTATTTTTAAAAAATAAGTAGATTATTTATTTAAACCTCTTCACGTATTTTTAGAATTGAGTAACTTTTTTAGAAGGTTAAGGTAAAGCCCCGGTCTGGTGTATGGAAAGAATACACTTTTTTGGATGACGTGATATTGAATATGTGGTTGAAAAAGAAAAAAAATTATTGATGTGATGAAAAATATTATTTTATTGAAGAATGTGTGGTTAAAAATGAGTAGAAGAATATGAATGACAATTATAACGTGGTTCAAACAAGGACATATGTGTTTTTATGTTTTATATATTGGGTCTGTTAATTGTAGATTTATTATGAATTGATTTTGTATTTTTTTTTTTTTTTGATAAATGTGTAATTAAAAAATAGAAAAAAAATTACAAAATACTTACAAAATTATTTATAAAAAGAATGTATGATTAAAAATGAATTTGAAGAAAATGAGTTATAGAGAACCCTTTGCCAAATTGCAAGAATAATTCTTGTTTTATCGAGGATATAAATCAAAAAAAGTATTTTTTCTGAAATTTGCTATACATATATATTATATATATATTTGTTTATAAATTCGGTCAATATTAAACATTAATTTTAACAATATATAATCATAACTGTTAATCGCGAAATCAACTCCTATTCCTCTTTATAAATCATTTTATAAACTTGTCAGGATCCATCTCCTAATCTTCATTGGGCTTATTTTCTGACTTGTGGAGACAACCAGATGAATTTCATTTTCATAATAATGTAATGTATTCTTTTTCTTTTTAGCATTCTCAAGCTTTGAACACAACTTGCGTTTAAAAACACAAGCCAAATCTCTCTATTTTACTCAACCTTTTTCCTTTTATTTAAAACTGCCAAACAAAAGCTCCATCTTACTATAAATTTTATTTTCAAGAATTTCATCAAGTTGGAATTTTTGTAGAAAATGCTACATAGTTATTTATGTTTCTGGTCAAATTAATTTGCATAGAATTTCTATTCTTTACTTGAGAAGATAACTAAAGGCACAAGAACAGCTATGGATTCAAATTCTTCTGAATAAATTGCAAAGATATAATTCTCAAATAAATCTTAATTCCTAACAATGACAGTTCATAGGCTTAAAGGCAGCCTTTCCATTGCTACAAAATTTTTAACAATGTTTACACCACCATTTACTCATTTAGATACCTCAAGACATCTTCCAGCCAAGAAAATAATACTACTGCAACTGCACAACTTTTACAAACCTTTCTATCTAACACAAGCCTGCATAATGTACTGAAAAAATAATCCTCCAAACAAAGAATACAGGGTATTATGACCACCACCAAATGTAAGAACTAGTCCGACTCAAACTATCTGAAGCTTTCTTGCAGCATTTTCACCCTGCAAACAAATTTTAATCAGCGGGTTATAATTATTATTACCATCTGCACAATAAATTGAGAATCTAACACTATTTTTTTTATATCTGCCGGCATTGGTAGTATCAACTCCGAGAAAATTGAGTTACATTTCAACATTTGAAAAGTTTGCTGATGAATATTTTGGCAGATAAAATCTCTAAATTATTATGCCCCCTGTTTGTCTCCCTTTAAAACAAACATTTTTTAATTCTCTACTCGTTTTCAACCACATATTTACACAATAAAATATTTTCGCACGTAAACCCAAAACTTCTACTTGTTAACTACACATTCTCCAAAAAATCACTATTCAAAACTCCATTTTTTTCAAAATGATGGCCATTGGATGGGCTAAATAATCAAACATTTTCAAATAACAAGACTTGAGTTCATTGGACAACACCACAGCAAGATCGAATTGAGTACCACATGGCACAAAAGTTATTATTGAATCTATACATGGAGCTCATTAGGATTAGTATTGCTAACTCACATCTTCAATACGATAAGATCTGCTCATCGATGGATTCAGTCGAGAAGTTTCAGCAGAAGAGGGCGACTCCACCACAGCAATGCCATGATGTTGACCAATCTGCAAATCAAAAAGACCACAATGCATGTAAAGATGCCATATATGCACCACAAAATGATTGTTTATTGAAAGTGATGTGTGTGAATAATACTAAAGCATTCAGGGAAAAAATGATTTAACAGTTTCTAAGAGCATGTGGTTCTTGGACATCATTATCATTAAGCCTCTATTTGTTAGCCATTAAAAAGAGTTTTTTTTTTTTTTGGGGGGGGGAGGAAATGAGTTTTAGAATAGCGATTTTTTTGGAAAATATGTGATTAAAAAGTAAGAAACAAGTTTTGGATTTACGTGCAAAATATTTTATTGTGTGAATGTGTGATTAAAAATGACTTCGAGAAGAAAAGAGTTTTGAAAAAGTAGATGACAAACAGGGGCTAAGTAAACCCCACAGATCCATATACAGCCTTCAGTTTTTCCTTTCTTCTATTTTAAATTTTTCATGTTATTTTGTCCTCGTGGTCATCTACTATTTCCTCCATAATCAGTTTTAGATTTATGACAATCAGGAGACTATTTGAGAGGGTTTTATACCACTTCTGTAGTGTTGGCTACTGCAAAAACTTTCTCCAGATCAGTTCAGCTTGCTTCTAAATTGAAATGCTACTGCCACATCAAAATATCCTTCTTCCACAGCAAATCAATTTGGTGTGGCGTCTACTTGTTAATTCAGTTATAGCTGAACATATACCTATTTCAGGACCACTGAACTAAATCATTCATGTGAAACATCTTTATTCCCCTCTAAACAACATGATCTTTGCATTTTCTATTTTCTCATTTGTGTAAGCTTAAATTTGCCTAAAATTTCAGGAGCCTTGTGGGGGTGAGAGATATAAAGCTTTAGAGTGATGCTTAGCTTCTCAACTTTGAGTTGATGCAGCGACTTCTAATTTATCTGCGTGCTTATGTGTTTTCTTATATTTTTTCTTTTGAACGGCTTAAGAATAGTGAGAGGATCATACCCCTAACAAACTTGCATCATCTCTACCATCTTCAAAAAGAGATGAAAAATATGCTGGATCATATATAGCGCCTCCAATAACATGATCTGAACCAGACGGACAACTAACTATAGGAGTTGCAGGATTCAGGAAACTATTTCTCAAATCAACATCTGTTTCTCGAGGAGCTAAATTGTCTATGTAAGAAGCACCCAATCTGTACATCTGTATCCACAGTAATGAAGATGATAACCTTACTGAAAATCCAATAATTTGCATGGTTAGGGTGAGCTTCACCGAAAGGATAACAAAGGTTCCATAAATCTCAGATGAAATGTGCCTGCATGAATAGATCAAACTTTAGAAGAATCAAAAGATGGCAACTATGAGAAGACGGACGTATTGGATAAAATTAACAATCAAAGGCGTGCAGTATGTTTGTTGATGGGGGTGGTGGGGAGCTCATGTCCCCACATCATAACGAAAATAATCATTTCCCAGACAGATGGACAGAAGCACCCAGACAAGTAATGCAGTAAGACTATATGCAATTTATGTCAATCTATCTGGAGTCACAAATCTGTAACAATCCAAAACACTTCTTCAATGTAGTTGTCTAATTTGCTTGTTTTTGTTTCTTAGCCATGAGACTAAAGCATATTATTCAAAATATGAATTGTTAAAGAAGTTGATTCGCTCGATCTTTTATTTTCATAACATGAAAAAAAAAAAAGGGGTCAATAATTCTGAATTTCCTCATTTCAACATTAGCATCAGCAAATGTAGAGAGACAAAAAGAGATTTGACAACCAATCTTGAATGATGTCTTTTACTATGCTATAGAAATAACTAAGGGAATTGAGACTTTAGATACAAGTGAGGATGCACCGTAAAGTGTATCTTTTAGACCAAATGACTCCATGAAATGACATCGATACTTCCACTTTGAGAATTCAGATACAAGAGAAGATGCATTGGCAAGTGTATCTTCTGCCTGTACCAAAATGATGTAGCATATTTTCTGTTCCAGCTCCGTACAGTGCTTCTCTGATGCTTTGTATTCAGATAAAATTAACACTAGGACATGAAGCCAAGAACTAGGTCTGTGGGAAACTAAATGCATAGAATCTTCAAAGAAATGAAAGTTTTGGCCAAGCCTAAACTCACGTAAACGTAATTATAGGTTTGTCCATTCAATGGTGGGTGGGGACTGGGGATATATACTCTCCCATGAAGGTGGGCAGTTTTAGCTTTCCCCTACATGCATAGCAGATTGCATGTAGCTAAAGTGAAGAAAGCTCAATAAAATCACATGAAGATGATGCATAGCAAAAATGAAAAAAGTATATCATTTGGTAAAAGTACATGCTAGATCTTTCTCCTCCTTCTGACCAAAGATTTCAGGGTGGGTGGGTACTCACCTGTCCCATTTTTAAAGATCATTTTCAATCTCTGAGCATCATTTCACAATCAAAATAATTTGTTTTGTTCTTTAAACTTAAATCTTTAATGTCAATATTTTTTTCTTGGTTTTCGATAATTGTTATTACTGTAGTTTCGTAACTAACTAAATTTTAAGTGCTCCCAAAAAGAAGAAATTATTGTTCGAAGAAAAGTGTTAAAAAGAATTTATTGATATGCGATGATAGGAATATATACATTTAGCTTGTAGAGTTATAGATCAATTATTGACTGACAGCAATGTTGAGGAGTAAAGATGCAGTTGACATGCTCGTATGCATTCGCAGGGGACCAGTGAACCTAATTGAGCCAAACTAAGGTAGTCCGGATTTATCCAGCTATGAACTTAGATAGCTAGGACTTCCCTTGTATTCATTCATGCTTGGAAAAACCCAACTGGAATCAGCTCATAAGAAACCAGCTTTTGTTCATTCATCGATGGAGACGTAGTGAAGTTTCGTATCCAGAATTCTTCACTGTGTTTTGGCCTTGGCGGTGTCTTTCCCAACAGGCCTCTTTTAGTTAAAGACAAAACCTAACTAAGAATGCACAAAATTACTTTCTAATTATGCCCTGTCTTCATCTTCGACGAAATATGAAATAAAGCCAGTCATGAAACTTGTTAGAACTGGAGATAGAGTCATTTAAAGAACAGCTGCGCTTCCCAATATTCAGGCATTATACCATATATTTTGCTTCTTGCATATAATTGATCGTGTGAAGGGAAGTGATAATTGCTCAAAGCTAACTCAATTCATAGGTTCAACTAAGGAAAATAGTAGCCCGATGACAAGGGTAACACTGTGCATAATACATTTGGATGTTACTGACCCGCTATTGGTGAACTTGTGAAGTGGATTTGTATTATCATCTGCACAAGCCAGGCATTTTCACCATTGACAATGGGAGAAATACATCAAAAGATCATAAACATACTGTCATAATTATCAACCAGTTTGAATGAAGAAACTACATGACAATTTAAACACCCAGTGAATTCTTGCAACTAGAATAAGGAATGGAAACTACATGTTTATGCGACATCGCATATTCGCATGCATCAAACTAGTTTTAACTGAACACCTGGAAATATCTGTGCATTTAAATAAACGATCAATATAAACATTTGTGAATTCAAGAGTATTTATTTTCTTGAATTAAAACATGCCAAGAGCAAGAATCATGATATGGAAATGGAGAAGAAGAAGCCGTAATAGTAATAAGAAATGGTCGCACCAGATTTCGTGAGAGAAGAGAATGAACCAGGCAACATCAAGCAAAATAGAGCACAAAAGAAGAACGGCATAGGTCCTGCCGAGACTTTGGCTGCTGCTCTCAATGGCGACAAGCGCGAATAACGAAACTGCCAAATTAGCGAGGAAGAGCCCGTTGTAAAACGCCCCAAGCGATCCAATCAATGAGCAACCAATCTGAACGTAGATCAATTTAACTGCAAGCGACTGAATCCTATCATAATCCCGAATCCATGTCTCTACTTCTCTCCACCTCAATCCACAACGCATCATATGCTCCCCAGCAATTC
>CAIGRQ010209402.1:0-11826 GCA_903798375.1 Fraxinus sp. D2006-0159 | reverse complement strand
AACTTGAATCAAAGGTCACGGACAGGCTATAAAACCCTATTAATAAAGAGTTTATCTATTTGTACATAATTTTTTGTATATCAAGGTATCCACCCTCTCACATGAGGGTGGGAACTACTTGAATAAAAAATATTATCTCCAAGTGGGCCCCACCCCCATGTGAATGGATAGACACCTTGATGTATACAAAATTATGTACAAATAGCAAGACTCGTTAATAAAAAGGCAAACCAATAACATTTTGTACTAGTTTAGCAAAGTAGTTGGCAAGTTGATGACACTGTAGCAATGGTGGGCAGCAGAGAATAGGACCTCCATTAAGTGTCACAATCTTATCCTATTTCAGCCATGGAATAATAGATAGAGATGTAAAATAATGAGAATGTGGAAAATATGGCTAGGTTTTAGATTCTACACGAAATTTTAAGCTGATCTTTTGATAGCAATAAAATTTAAAATTTAAAATTGCCCCAAGTCAATTTAAAATTTCATTGAGTAAAAATATTAGTACAGTACAAAAGAGAAAAAAAAAATTGTCCCTGGCTCTAAAGCTATTAAAAATGTGTAAATATTATTCACCTGCTGAGATGAGATTTGTTGCATTAATTTCGACAATCGTCTTGTTGGTTTTGTAAGTTGAGTATCCAGATTTTAGACTATCATTATTTCTAGAGATAATTTTAGCAGAAATTCCAAACTTTTGAAATATTAGAAGGCTTTTCTCAAATCTTTGATTTGTTGCAGACGTCACATATAACCTTTTCAATTATTGCATGGTGAGACCCTTTTGGATGATTTCCATCCATTTTTCCGTTAGTTGACCAAAAATATTAATTTTGTTCATATTTTTAATCAATTAAAAGGGAGCAAAATGATAAATATATATTAAAATAATTAAATAAAAGGATAATTGAATAAAAAAAATTTAAAAAGGAAAAGAAAAAGAAAAACTATCGGCATCCTCCTCGCCCATCTTCACCTTCAACTCCGACAAGCCACTACCCAAACCGTCGAACATACATACCACTAGAAAGCCCTCATCATCCTCTACAACTTCCACCCAACGCCATGCCTCGAACCCACCTGAACTTTTCAAAAAATTGAGCTAAAACAACTTGCTCAAGTCCCCAGAAACTGTCGAGATCTCCAATCCCGACAGCTCCCATGTCATGCCCAACATTCCAAGTTGTTATACACATCAAGGTGCCCATGTCCATGGTCATCAATCATCCTTAGACACACAAAGAAAACCATCAAACTACATCTTCGAACACAACCACTGCGAGACTTTCAAATGGCTTTTTCGGCACCGATGGTGCAACCCATGAATCACGATCATAGACAACTACCACAAGCACCTACTCTTCATGGTGCATCCAATGAACATGTGAGTCTTTCCCAATTTGACCTTAATAGACACCTAGAGGATGCCGACACCGAGGAGGATGCGGCTGTTTTTTTTTTTTTCCTTTTTTTATTCAATTATCCTTTTATTTAATTTTTTTAATAGATATTTACCATTTTTCCCCCTTTCTAATTGATTAAAAATATGGTCAAAATTAATTTTTTAGATCAACCGACAACAAAATGGATAGAAACCATCCAAAAGGGCCTCACATGCAATGGTTGGAAAGGTAAAGGGTGACTGCTATAACAAATTAAAGGTGTGAGAAAAGTCTGCTAATGTTTCAAAGATTTGAGGCTTTTACAGCAATTATCATTTATTTCTATAAGAAAATGCAGAAGAAAAATGATAAAGCGAATTTGAAGTGGTCCCACCTCGAATGTGCACCCTTGTCAACCAAGTGGATCATGCGCGTGGAGTCATCGGTTGCGGCCACTGAAAAAGATTGCTCATATGTATTTAGAAATGAAAATTCTACTCTCTACCACACAAATGTTGCGACTATTTCCGACACAATTATTAACATGAATATTATTTTAACAAGCTTAGGATTAGGATAATGAATTGGACGGTAGGTGACAATTAATTTTTAATTCATATTTGTTTCACAAAACTAGACGCATATTCGTAATCTTAAAACGATATCATAATATTATTTTTTCCTTAAATTCTCTCTAGTTTCCATCAAGGACATATAGCAAGTCTAGGTCGTCAAAGTTCTCATGCGACAATTATATAACTTCGAATTACATTTTTTAATTTCAATATTAACACATATCGAATTATTTTATTATCTAGATTTTAATTATCCTTTTAAATAATGAAGGAAAGAATATATAGAATTAAATTTTCTTATACATTTTGTTGAAAAATACTTGACACCCTTAATAAATAAATAAATAAAACGATATTCCAATTAGAAACGTGCTCTATAAAATTGACTAGGAAGTTATGTTACATGTTTATCTTCAAAGTGAATTTAGTCCATCATACATTGTATATGGAACAAAGTTCATTCCAAACCCAACTTAGGGTTGAAAAGGTCAGAGTCAAGTTCAAAGCCAACTTTTGTAAAAGTGAAATTTGAGCACAGTGAGATCCACTAATAAAGATTATCGTGGATTTTGTTTCTTTTTTCTTTTTTATTCATAAATAAACATTTTTTAATACTAAAGCTAAGAATGATTTGTATTATAAAACTTTTGATGTCATGGAACAAGGTAAATAACCATATGGTTATTGCTTTTTATCATTTTGAATTTCATTTAACACAAGTCGAAGATCAAATAGAAGGAGTGTTCACCAATTAATTACGATGATTATAGATTTCACGATTATGTTAGTAAACATGCTAACATGATGGAGAAGATTAAGATCTCGATAAAGTCTCAAATCTTTCTCATTAAAAGAAGATGGACGTAAGACGTCACTGTTCGAAGGGACGTGATGATCATGTCTAAACCATGATGATGTTTGAGAGCAGACCCCACCCAGTTATTTTCAAATCTCAATTAAAGCCCACACAGTAAACAATACTCAAGTTTTAGAATTCTCAATTTGAACTTGGTTACGAGTTCTTATTTATCTTTCATTTGTCTATCATTATTTTAAATTTATTTTTAATTACATATTCTCAAAATAAAATATTATAAATCTAAACTGATTTTTTTAATTATATATTATTCAACATTTTATTATTTCAAAACTTATTTTCATTGAATAGTGGTAGGGGGCGTAAGATGACCTTGCTCCTTCACTAATTATTTTTTCAATTAAATCCTTGCTTAATTGTAAAAGATCAATTATTAGCTCATATATATATATTTTTCTAATAAGCAGCCGGTTTCAGGTAAGTACCAGTCAAGAACGTTAATTAAAAAAGAAAAGTAGGGTTAGTTAGGTCAATATCTCAATTATTGCAGTTCACTGTCGTCAACTCAACGGCCTGGCGCCGTTATGTCCCCTAACTACCGCACATAATGACGTGCACCAATCTCAGCCATTCAGTCAGTCTTCTCATAGAGGCCGTTCGATTAAATCCGCACGCTTGTTTACTTTTGGGATTTACAGTATAATTACAGTAGATACAGCCTGGTAAAGAAAATGTAAAAAAGAGGAAACTGTAGAAATAGTACAGGAGACAATTTTCTTAACTAGGTCTGGTTGAATTGTTCTACGTTTGAGCTTTTGAGTCAGCTTTTGCAGCAAGATATAAGATCTTTAGCGTTTGTTCGCCCTAGCCCGTATGGTAGAGATTAAAATTGAAAAATCAGTCGTTAATGTTGATTTTTAATAGAAAAGTGGGACTCAATAATGGTTATATTTTCAATTTTAATCTCTACCAAATGGGGCCTATATGATGTTGCTAAGACGATCAAATTTTGTGGGTTCAATGTAAGGTAAAGTGAAATTTGGATAAAAGTTGTGGATTTAGTGAAATGTACATTTAAAAACAAAGTATGATTAACTTTTTAATAAACAAAAGCTTTATCAAACAAGAAATTATAATGTTGGACTTGTTTGGCTTACATTTGTTTAATTTTGATAAATCAACCATGTTGGGTGGTTCAATTTATTTTGATTGAAAGAAAATAGAATTATAAGATGGTTAGATCTTGTTGGAATTTGGTTTAGAGAATGAAATTAAGTATAGAAAAGTGATTTTCGTGTCAATTTCGATCAAATACTCGGGTTTGATTCGATGGTCAAATTATGAATATAAATAGACTAACTTGTTCTACTAGTTGAATAGATCATCGTGATATATTTGAAATCTTAAAATCAATTCTAGATGAATGAGAAATTGTGGTCCAAAATTAGATAGAAAATAGATGCACGAGCTAGAAAATGACTATTTCCATCGCTCGAGCTCAAGTGATGAGAGCAACGTCTCGCGATAAGCTAGCGAGAGAAGTTCTGATGAAAATGTGTCACGTCACTTAAACGAGAAGCCAACAACAACAAATGTTGTGAAATTTGGCAAATGTTGCTGAGTTTGGAGAGCGACAACTCACTAACAATATTTTCTCTTTTATATAAAGGACCATTTGGACGTTTATTATGCATCACATTATTTACATTGAGCATTACATCAAAAACTCTTGCAAAATACTTTTTGTCATTCTAGATCTGTTTTCGTGTCGAGAGAATATTTCGTTGTTGTTTGTAGTTTGAAGTGCTTCTACCACATGTCGTATCTGTTGTATTTTGAGAGATAAGTACCATAGTCCTTAAATACCGTTGCGGGGCAATATTGTTTTAACGATAAAGTGTTTTCACTTGCCTCGAATTTCGTTTTTCGTTTTGTTTTCTTCCTCACACACACGCACGCGCGCGCGCGCGCGCACACACACACACATACACTTCCGTTCCAACACGCCTAACCTAAAAAATAAGAAGTCGTCACGATATGTAAAGTACAATATAAAGATAATGTAAAAATATAAATATTACACAGTCACGTGTAGCTTTTGCTCACCGTGGATGTTGTGAGGTACATCCATACTCATTTTCAAGTTTGAAATTGCTACTCCATGGTGAATACGTAGAGTTGCTATTTCAATTCACTAGATCTCTATATCGTTATGGCCAAATATTGGGTGGAAAAGAATCGCTTCTGGTGTCAGAGGTGGAAGAAATCTTCAATTGTAATTGCTGAAATATTAATGAAAAAACATTTTACTAGAATATGTATAGATTTAAAACTTGAGTTTCGTGTCACATCTTATAAATACTAGTAGAACAAAAACTCAATAAATCAAGCATTCAAGTATCGAGAATTTTCATTTGGAGTAGTTGAACTCGACATATTGTTCTCGGAACCAAATTGTGCTATTACAAGTTGAATAATGCTATTTACAATTGCTTGCTATTGTAATAATTATACGTGACATACATGTGACAGATAATTATTTGATGCATGATGCAATAAAAACTATCACATTTATGCATTAAATCATAAATTAGCATTACTGTTACAAGTTTTTACTACCTAATTTTGTCACACTTCGAACATGTTTGACGTGTTCAAAAGTAGGTATGCCACTATTTGGAAATTTATGAGCCTTCCCGATTCTCTTTTCAGCACCTAACTTATTCGATTAAAATTTATGGTAATACCAAACCAAACCAAACTTAAATAGTATTTTAATTTCTAAGAAAACAACTTATGATGGAAAGTGGAAACCAAACCGTGCTCTTGATTTTGCAAATTTTTGTTTTGTTGGTGAAATCCAAGAAATTCTTCGGAGCAGCTAGCTTTCAAAATTGGCAGATTTACGGAACCTTTTTTTGTTTCTTACGCTTTTACTCGTGTTTTTATCGGGTCGATTGATCGCTGTCTTTATGCGGTTAATCGCGCGCCTTTATCATATGCTATCACCATCGAAACGATTCTGTGCGGTTCCATTTTGATTCCATTCGCTACCATGCGCCGCTCGTTAAAAAACCGCGCATGTTAGCCTAACATTTTCATTAATACAAGTAATTGAGGATAAGAATTAAGGATAATGATTAAAGGGATTGGCCGATGATTCTGATTGAGTTGTCGGTAGGTTTATCACTTTTGCCGGATTGGAAAAGGTGACAAAGCACAGTTAAAGCTACTTTTTTTCTTTTCATGTTGGGACACATACATTATATTATTTTCATTTCATTTTTCTAATATTTCTTGTACTTGAAAAATTAAAACCAAAAAGTAATTTTTTTGGTTAAGCCCGTCTACCAATAATGGACTATACAATATTAGATAATATTGAGCTCCTGTTTGAGCCAAATTATTGTAGAATGAGAATGAAAAATATAGTCGTTGTTGGAACTCACACAATAGATAGAAAATTTGAATTTAAATATCGATGTGATGAATAACGGTCATATTTTTCATTTTAATGAGATAATAATTTAGCTCAAACAGGGCCTGAATATGAAAATCGTCATATCTATCATCCTAAAAAGTAATTTTGAGTTCAAATTTCATTACAAATCGGAGTACACTGTGCTAATACTTTGACTATCTATTGTAATGTTTATAGTTCATAGTACCAAATATTGAGTAGTTGAATGGCAAAATAATCATAAGATTAACGTATAAGAAAAATATCAAATATACAATGAATAAAAAAATGAATGAGAATATATGAATTGGACGTGAATTGATAATATATATATATATAAGCTCATGTTCAGTAGGGATTAATATCTAAATTTTAATTTAAATTAAAGTCAACAATAAATTTTAATATCATAT
Source organism: Fraxinus sp. D2006-0159 (assembly GCA_903798375.1). NCBI lineage: Eukaryota > Viridiplantae > Streptophyta > Magnoliopsida > Lamiales > Oleaceae > Fraxinus > Fraxinus sp. D2006-0159. The sequence goes on along the minus strand of CAIGRQ010209402.1, from coordinate 5,176 downwards.
TTCACAAATTTTCAATCACACATTTAATCAACTTTTATAAAAATTTACCAAAATTTTGATTTTAATTCCCACCAAAAAAGGTTATAATTAATTTAAAATTTATTAACAATAAAGTTCAGGGCCTATTGTAAATCAATGCTTTTTTTGTATAGACATTTTCTATAATCGTGCTGCAATTGCAAAATATATTCTACCAATGCTTATATTAAGGGTGAACCGCATTCTTGATTGCCCCCACTTGCCCTATCATGACCTTGGTGAAAGAGCTAAATCGCAGGTTATGCCTCCAAGGATACATGATAGAAGGCTACTTGTACACTTGTACTTACCCAATGGTCAATCCATATTTCAGGATTCGAACCTTTGACGCGCTAGGCTCAAGCAAAGTTGGAGTTTTTCCACCTTCCCCTTTTACCACTTAGAGATGTGCCTCGAACCTACAATGAAGCAAATGGAATAGTTGTTGCTTATTGTAAACCTAAAGTATTCTAAAAATTATTTTGCTTTAAATTCATTGATTAAACAAAAAAAAAGGGCTACAGCCAACAGAGAGGCCGAAGAAGCTTCCATTTTGCATCAACAAAAACCAGCACCAGCCCCTTTCGGAGGGACACCAAAGCAGAAAAAAAAAATCCCACTCTCTGTATTTTCAAGTATCTCATTCAATAATTTTCTTGATTTCTCTTTTAAGTGTTCATTTGTGCCTTCTGTTTTCAGCTAAATTTGATGTCTTTCCCTGAAGAACATGATTATATAGGTTTAACAGAGCCTTCTTCAATGGAAAATCCTTCTTCTTCCTCTATTGTTTCTACAGAAAGTGTGAAAAACAGTGTTTTGAACCTCAAAGAAACTGAGCTGAGACTGGGGTTACCTGGTTCAGATTTTCTTGAAAAAAAGGTTGGAACTGCGGTTTCTCTTTTTGGGAAAGATTTGAAAGATGAGGGCAATAATGGGTTTTCGCAAATCCCTTTGAAGAACTTCGTTTCAGGTGCTAAACGGGTTTTTTCTGATGCTATTGATGGATCTGGAAAATGGGGGTTTTCTCTGAAGGGTGGATCTGAAGTTGATTTGAGAAATAGTGGTTCTGAAAATTCTAATACTTTGCAGTGTTCTTTAGCTGGACCTTCTGGGAAAGAAATTGGAAACCCTAATCCTGTAAAGCTTGTTGAGGAGAAAAAGAATGAAAATAATAGTACTGCTCCTGCTTCAAAGTTAGTTTAGCCTTTCTCTTAAACTCTTTGTACTTATTATCTTTGTGTGTGTGGGTGTTTGTGTATATATATTCTTTCACAATTTGTTTATGTTTCTTTTCTTCTTGTTGCCTATCAATTTTCAGTTCTCCAAATAGCATTATCTTGAACTTATACTTCATTTTCTTCACTCTTTATCATCAGTAATTAAACAGTAAAATAATCCACATCCCCTGTTATTTCTTTGAATCATATTTAATTATTTATATCTATAAATTATTTACTATTAACTTGAAGAATCAGGCACTTCTAGAACCTAATTCGTTCTTCACATCGATTAGCAAAGCCATTTTCTATTCTTCTGTTTATCTTGATAATTTCTTTTTAACTGAATAAATAATAATCTTATGTTTCTTAACAGGACACAAGTGGTGGGATGGCCACCAATTCGATCTTTCCGGAAGAACACCCTAGCCACCAATTTATCTAAAAACAACAATGATGTTGAGGGAAAATCAGGATTAGGCTGCCTTTACGTGAAGGTTAGCATGGATGGTGCTCCATATTTGAGGAAGATCGATCTTAAAACCTACTGCAGCTATGCAGAGCTTTCTTCTGCTCTTGGGAAAATGTTTAGTTGCTTTACCATTGGTACTCTCCCTCTCTTGCTGCTCAAGCACGTCTTTATATCTGCCTGCTTGCGTATTTGTATGCTGTAAATACATGCATATGTGATTTTCATGAGATCTGTTTTTAGATAGGGTGATAAACCAAAATTTCTAGTCTAAATCAGACTGTGTAGTGCTTATATATATCCATCTGAAATTTTGTTTCATGTTTCTTGAGTTCTGCCCATGATGACACTTTCCTCCAACTTAAAGTTAATTGACGATTTCAGGTTTTTGAGTTCTAGCATGTTTGGCTATAGCTTAAAAAGCTACCTTTAAGTAAATTTTTGTTTCCGAACATGCTGAGTAAGTTACTCTTTTCTATTTTTGACTGCTAAAAGAATTATTTATGTTATGACTTACTTATAAGTGAACATTTTATACTTAGCCAAACATGCTAATAGTTGTGACCTAGCTTCATGTCTTTCACGTGTCACAGTGTGAATTTGGTATTCAGCATCTTTTGAATCTTTTACCCGGCATGATATTTTGCCATCGTTTATGAATGAGTGAAAATTGCTCAGTTAACTAATATAATTTAGTAAAATTCTGCTGAATTGAGTGGGCAAATGAGTGGTAGAGAAGTGGGTAGTATTTGTGCATTCTACGAATTGTGTGGAAAAAAAAGTACTGTCTAAAAATGTTTTTTGACCAAGGCGTTTATAAATACCTAGAAACAATGAGCCAAACATAGGCTTAATCTCTTATTGAAGGTTCATTTTCCTGCATGATTGTGATCCAGGGCAATATGAGTCTCATGGACTTCCCAGGCAAGAGCATCTTAGAGAGAACTGCTTAAAGGATCTTCTCAATGGCTCTGAATACGTGCTGACGTATGAAGATAAGGATGGTGACTGGATGCTTGTTGGTGATGTTCCATGGGAGTAAGTCTTGGTTCTATATAACTTAGTATACATTTTCTGCACAAGTTTGAAGATTCTATTTTATTTTTGTATCAATTCAGTGTTTCATAATGTTATATCCTAAGCATTAAGAATTTACAAGTTCTTCTCTTTTGCTTTTAGGATGTTCACTGATTCTTGCAAGAGATTAAGGATCATGAAAGGCTCAGATGCAACCGGGCTAGGTACGACTAACAGCTGATTATCTTTTTCAGTCTCCTGTATAGATAGAGCAATGCACTTTAATCACATTCACCAACGGTTGAAAGGCATTGAATTCCGTATAAACTCATGGACAGTGCTTGAAATGAATAAATTGATGATGTTTGCAGCTCCAAGGGCCATGCAGAAGTGCAAGAACCAAAGCTAGGCATGAGGTATCAGAATGAGGAATTCGTGAAGCTCCAAAGGGTTTTCTGTATCACTTATCTCAATTTAGATGTAGTATGTCTTGTTGGAAGTACTTGCTTCCGAGCAGAAATATTAGTCGGAAGTCCAAAGGTTTTGCTAGTAGTATAAGTTCTGAATATGTATTCTTCAACTCAAATGTGTAAATGGACTGCTTGTTTGATTGCAATGCTGTGTCTTGTGCTTGCCAATTGCCAAATTCCATGACAAATGAAAAAAAATAAAATCAAGGACTGCTGTGAAAGTCAAGGAAGAAAGCAGAAAAAATCATATATTTTGGACAAAATTGAACAGCAATGAGAATGAACCTTATATTAACAGAATCAAAACTATATGCACTGCAACCTTAAAATCCTAGATATTCTAAAATTAAGAATCTTGTTCCCTGGAGGTATACCATTTTAGTGTATCCATTAAATACAGCGGTGTCAAATCCCGATAACCCAAGCCTCTGAAATAAGCTATATATACCATCTTCGACAATAGAATTTGGTGCACGTGCAGGATCATATATGTTCTCATCAGTGAAGGCCCGGTCACTGGGGGTAGCTCCCAGTATAGGTCTAGTACCGACTCTACAAACATGTTTTGAAAATGTTAGTACGTAATTTCCTTGTTACTGTGGTTAAAATTGCCCAGCATTTGCCCTCTTACACCCCACCATGTTTCTTCTTGTCCACATAGTTCCTCTACATCGACTGCTTTCTCCCAGAATTTCTTCCTCCAAATCGTAGCATAGCTTCATCGCTAAATCCAAAGCAGCTATGGTCACCACCTGGTCGAATAAACTTATTTTGAGCAGTGAACCTGATTTAATACAAGGAGTTATTTGAACTATAACATTAAAGAACTGTGGTGAAGTGTGGTGAATCGTAGGACATACTTTTCACAAAAATGCGTTCAGTAAAAAAAGTACCTTGGAAAACAAATTGTGGCAAGAAAGGAGCTTAAAAGTAACCTCTTTTAAGATTAGCCAAACATGCCACACCCTTTGACATGTTATCTATGCATTCTTATTTTCTTGTGCATATTATGTCAAGTGATTAATGAATTTGCTTATGATAGGAGAACATACTTGATATTTACTGATTGGGACAAAGAATTACGCAATTTTGCAACGAAGGTAGACAAAAATGATAGGGAACAATCATATTGCCTTTCTTAACTCAAACAGAATAGAAACATATTGCAGATTATATTCTTGAATTGTCAAGGATAATCAGAGCAAGACAAAAATATTGTTAAATATTATGATCAGGAACGATGATCAACGAGGAATATCTAGCCTTTCATTCATAGAGTATGAGAGGCTAGAAAATCTATGGATTCACTGTTCATCCAAATGTAGTTGGCAGCCAACTAAAAGCTAAGGAATTTAATGTTGTGGATTATTAAGATTAATAAATGCTGAATAACTGAACTCTGACTTGTACTGTATGGCCACTGCTTTAAGAAGCAATGAAGGAAGAAGAGTTGTCGAATTTCCAAAACCAAGATTACCTTTTGAGTTCATTCTGGTGGTCATCAAAGAAAACAAGAACTCAATTGAGATCTTTGATTCCATGTTTATCCATCTTTCTGCCCCAATCCATGCTTCAGAAATCTTCCTTTCCGGCAAAGTAAGTGCAATTTCCATCAACATAAGCAGGCCTTTTCTTAAGGTACTTGCCGGGATGGCGAGGTGAAAGTGACACAATTGGTGTGTCTGGCTCGCTTGCCTTAAAACCCAAGTTGAATGCCCCTTAAAAGCGCCACTCTCAATCATCAAGTCTGGCTTCAGCCGTTGTGTAATAAACCAAAGCCCAAAGATGTGGTCGAAACTGTTGGAATTAACACCGAGGTTGGAGAAGAAACTCACCAAAAAATATACAGCAACAATATGAACAAACCGGAATCGAAGTAGAAAGCTTGAACGCGATATCGTTGTCCTCAAACGATATTTGCCCCCTCTCGGAGTGAAATAAGTGTTTTAAAGGTTATGGCAAATGGTTTGTAGAATTATAACAAG
>CAIGRQ010209328.1:0-10755 GCA_903798375.1 Fraxinus sp. D2006-0159 | reverse complement strand
AATAATGTGCACTAAACGGGGGCTCAAGTTGGTGCTTATGTGACTATGAATTTTTTTCAACCTTTATTGGACATCACAGAACGCACACATTCCACAATGTGACATTATCTGAAGGAGACGAATAGAGCGTATCAATATGAGCAAAATTCCTGGTAGAAAAAATAAAAAATAAACAAAAAATTCCAGACACCAAACTATGTTAATTAAACAAATTTGTGATAAAAATTTTCCGGACACGAAATTGATTTGTGTTACTTTCTTACCAAATTCTTAAGGGGGACGAAAAATGGGTAATGTAAATACTAAAATATGTAATTACTAACTGCAGCAGAGTCGTGTAGTTTACGGTTCACCTCCTCACCTCACCTACTCTTTCATTCGCCTCCACCTCTACGAAAGTATAAAATAATGTCCCTTCAAAGTACAAATCATTTTGTCCTCACCCAACTCAATCATTCATATCCATTTAAAAAATTTGAAATTATGAGAGAAGATCACACTTTATTTTAGGTCATGGTGTTCATGAATTTAGAAGAATGGATATGGTTGGTGTACATAACACGTGTGAGGAATATGGTGTGAGGAAAATCATGTTAGATATACACACTTGGTTCACATTAAGTTTCACATCCCCCTCACATGGGAGGATGGGGGTGGGACCCGCGATTTGTGGGCTCCACCTCCATGTTAAGGGATGTGAAACTTGTGAACCAAGTATATACATTTAGTTTTATTGGGTGTGAGCATTTGGACACCACTATATACATATATTATGTACACCAAACATTTTTCTAAAAGAATATAGCATGAAATAAATACTCACAAAGATCAAATAAATTCTTGTCAAGTCTCCTCGATCAACAGTAATCCAAAGTAAGTTTGTTTCTGTAAAGATCACTTGTTTAAATTTCAAACTCTGAAACAATGGCAGATTAAAAAAAAAAAATTCACCAATCGATCTTTAGACCACATGCTAAATTGTTTTAAACTTTGACCAACAGAGAAACTATTTGTTTAAAACAAGGATAAAACTAGTTGTACTTAGCAACTTACCAAATTTTTGACATAATTGACGCATGACCTCCCTCTATTGGTGGGGCAAGCCCACCAACAAGGAGAGATCATATGTCAATTATGTCAAAAAATTGGTAAGTTGTTAAGTACATAACGCATCTCCCTTAAAACAAATGTGATTCTTGCAAGCAAATTTTTTAAGCATATATTTATAATTCAATAAAGCTGAATGTACAGCTTTGTTTAACATCTTTTTTCACAGGGGCCCACGATTTTTTGACAGACCCCCATGTGAGGGGGCTGTAAAAAAAACCTGTCAAACAAAGCTGTAACTCCATCATATCTCTTTATGATTTATGCCCACAAAATTAGATCTCAAGCGACCTTTTGCCATACTTCTGATTTTGTGGCCCAGAATGAAATCTGAATATGGTACAAAATAGATCCAAATTCGAGAGGAAAGATGCGCAAAAACTCGGGATAAGATTGAGTACCATCCAAATCCTCCTTACCAAATATGATAAAAAATGAGTAGACAAAAGGTTTGTTAAAGCATGAGTACCTCATAATCCATAGGATTCATTCGCAACATTGTAGGTTAGTTCTCAGATGTAGTAGACCACAGAGCTGATGACTCATTTGACTCCTTCCCCATGCTCCCGGAGCAAGGGACCGACCATGTTTGTCAACTTGGAACACAAATTAGACAAACTGATGAAAAAACTGGAAAAATTTATTTATTAACTAGACAACGAGAGCAAGCAAAGAGATTATACGATAAAATATGGGCCGCAATTAAAAATTTCAGAAAAATAAATTGTCTCAATGTGTACTTTCAGGGGAATGATGTATCCGACTCAAATTTACTGGTGCAGACTCAATTAACTCTGGCATCATTGCCTCGTGTGACTCAAAAGACACATCAGAATTACGCACAGGACCACATTTAGTATCAAACACACTCAGTTCCTCCTTGTTACTGGCAAATTCCATATGCACCTCTCCAACCCCCGCAGATAAACCGCCATCAAATTTTTCTACACGTTCACTGGACAAAGGGTTCTCAAGAATACGCTCCTGTGGCACCTGGTTCAATACCAAATCCACTTCGTTGTCGACACGGCTGGAGGTAGAAACTGGCTCTGATTTTTCCACCACGCTTGCAACTGGTAGATTGAGCTTCAGATGGGAGTTTTTGGTGTACTCTTCCACTAGAAGACTATTTGAAATCTCTACCTCCCCATTAGAGTTAGGAAAAGCATTCCCTACTTCTTGCATGCCACCAGCTGGAGACCTTTCGGTATTGTTGTCCTCTGCGTTCAGTTCCTCATTAGATTTCGGAATTGACTCCATATTTGCACTCCCTCCAAAGTCTTCCTTCTGCCTCTTATATAAGGACAACGCTTTCTGCATCACAGAGGGTGGACAGGCAAACAAAATAGTAAGGAATACTGGTGCGATTTATAATATATATTATATGCATCAATCCTCCAGTCTTCCTAGCTTTACCTTAAAATAATTTACAAAATGGTAAAAAACCTACTTCAATAATAAAAGTTTTTCTATCAGATGAATACAATTCAGAATTCCCAACAGTTTTCTTCACACAAAAAGCAACTAAGGACATCTACAAAATCCCCTGGCCAGACTGGATATACAAGTGGCACAAGAATTCTTCGTTTTGTACTAACGTTGTAAGGTGACATGGGGACTGTTTTGCATATAACCTCCACAATGGAAACTGCTGATTTGGTTATATACCTAAATACATATCCTGAACTACATCAAAACAATTTCTTTAAACGATAAAGGTATGTATCAGTATGTTATCCATAACAAAATTTTACCTGGAAAATTGAATCACTCGTGGCAGAAAACAGTGAAAAGTTGTTATGTTTATAAGGAGATGCTGCTGTGGCTTCTACAGCTTCCTGTCGAGGAAAAGAAAAATGGCATTAACAATACTTTTTAACGTCTGGGCAGATCTATAAGACAGCAATTAAATACATAATTGCTGTCGTTTTTACCTCCATAAAAAAAAGTTCAGGATCATGTACATCAGAAATAATGCTCTGATCTATATCAAGGAAGCCAGTGCACTTATTAAACAACTCAGATTCAGTAAGATCAGCAGATATGTCAAGCTTGGAAAAGTAGACACGGCAAAGATAGGAATCGTCATTTCTTGACATTTTAGCAATATCACTAGTTTCCTCTTGATTAATATAGGGAGCTTCAGCAGAATTCCTTTCCAAACCATCTCTTGATTGACTTATGTCAGTGCTCTCAGCATGCTTATCATGTCCAGTTAACTCGCTTTTAGCTTGTTGAATTTTCTGATCAACCAAAGGTTCATCTGCAATTTGAGAGAAGCCATTCTCTTTATCAGAAGACGGCATATCAATGCTTGCAGATTTATATGGTCCCTTCCACAAATCTCCTCTGGTCTCCCAGCCTCTACTACCGGGCAGGTTCCTAGAATGGTCCCAATCTGGCCTTCCATAAATTTGAGAATCCTCACCATAGACAGCACTGCTTGAATCCCAACCATACAGTGGAGGAGGGCATGAATCATCCACTGGATTGCGCCATCCCAAAGGACGCCCAGGGCCAGAAAACCTGTCAGCATCAGGCATATGGTAAGGAGAGGGCTGGTTTAACTCCATAGATGATCTACTACCAAAGATTGGTGGACCATGAAACTGCTGCATCACTGAATGAAAAGGTGGACCGTGAGGAAAAGGCATGAAACCATTTACCAAAGGGGAAGGCCAATTTGGTACACCTCTCAAAGCATTTCCTTGAACTCTTCCCATGTTGGGATTGCCAATCCTCCTATTATGGCTATTTGACTGACTTCTGCCGTTGTCTTCGGCAGATCCGAATAATAGAGGGCTCTCCAACTCTGTCCTGAAGAGAGGAGCTGGTTGCATTGACTTAAAACTGTTAGATAAATGGCTATTTCTCGTAAAAGGTGAAGAGCCGGATAAATTATCTGCATCAGCCTGTGAAAGTTCATCTCCAGGAAGCATGTCCATGACTAACTCACGTCTTCCCCTGCCTTCTTTACCAGAGTACCCCTTTGCATCTAGCAGAGCACCACTCCGCTTTGCTGATTCTTCAACATCAAGACTCTGCCTTACATCAGATCTAGCGAGGTATCTCCAATCAGCGCTCGATGCTGAGGATTTATCCACTAGTTGCAAGGGAGATGAGTGAATGTCCGATTTCAGACGCCTTTCGACTGACAATTCTCCCAACTGGCTGTCTTCTTTAATATCCAGTTTATCAATCGATCTAGATGGGGTTGTCCTAGAAGCTCCTCCTGCAGCACTAGAATAATCTCTGCTGTAACGAACTCTCTCTTCATAAGCATAATACTTGGAGTCTTCTTGTTTTGGGAGCCTGAAAAACAGCAAATGGACATAGATTCATGCTTAGTCAATCCTGTAGCTGAGGAATGAAGTGCACAAATTTGAAAGAGCGTACTATGGCAGGAACCAAAAACAACAAACCAAATCAATTTCAAGTTCAAAGTGAACTTGGCAGACCTAGAATGGGCAAAGTAGCTTTAATGTACACGATCTACATAAAAAGAGCACATGTTGTACAATGCTCTTAAATACATGACTTCTTAACCAACAAACTGCTAATACGTCAACCCATTCTACTACAACTGACAGAAACCACTCCCACCCAAAAAAGCCCAGAAGAAAATAAAGAAAGAGAATAATGGAAAAGAGAGGAAAAAAAAAAAAGCAGCGACATAAGAACTTCATTCCACTTATTAAGTTCAAATTTGGTATGTATTTCACCAAAATGAGAAAGGAGGCAGCATATATAGAATGCAGAAAGGGCCTACCCATGAAGGAACAGGGAAGATTATCAAGAGAAAGGCTAACTCTTTCCTTGCAATGTTTTCCATTCACAAAAAAATAACCCTACATGTCCAAGGAGAATTTCATTGTTTTTCAGCATTTTATCTGAGCTCATTCAATCAGATAGAACTTTCAGATAACAAACTTCATTATCCAATGACAACGAGACAGATTGCAGAGCCAATATATGATCAAAGGTTTTGCAGCATTCAGGATACTAACCATTCCTAGAAAGACTATTTGTTAAATTAACTTGAATCTTTCAGTCAATAAAATAATCGTGCATAATCAAGTACCTGTTGGGATCCCTTGTACCATGAGAACTTGAGCTAGGAGAACTGTGCCGTCTGATATGATTAGAAGTAAGTTCTACATCAGCTTTCTTAGATATGGACCTTTCTCTCTCAGTAACCACGCCCATTCTCACACTGCTGGCAGATTTTTTCTCTGATTCAAGCTCTTTAACCTTGGTAATTTGGAATCTATTATCATCGTAATCCTCTTTGTCCTTAGTTTTTCTCCTACCCTGATCATCTTTATACCTGGCAGTTTGATCACCCAGTTTTGGACTATAATCATATGCTTTTAATTTCCTGGAGCGACGATTTTCACCATAACCATCATCCCTAGAGTGCTTGGGTTCAGACTTGTCAGCAGAGAAGTCTCTTGAGGCATATTCATCCCTATACTTAGCCTCTCTCAGTCTATCCACTCTACCAAAATCATCTCCTCGCCTGCTATCCTTATGCCGACAGTCTCTTTCAATATCTTCCCGATGCTTATCTTCCTTGTATCTACCATCTTCTCTATAATCACCCCTTTGTCTGTCATCTTTGTCACCATCTTCGTGATACCTTTCATCATTGCGCCGACCGTATTTGTCAATATCTCCACGGCATTGATCATCTCTCCGTCTATTACCCCTTTCGCCATCTTCCGCATACTTATCATCCTTGTTCTGAATGTCTCTTGCAGTGCCTTCCCAATACTCATCTTTCTGCTTGTCATCTTTCCCTCCATCGTCCCGAAAATTTTCATCCCCATGTCTGCTGTCTCTACCGCCATCCTCTCGACGTCTCTCATCTCTATGTCTGGCATCTCTATCACCATCTTCCCGATACTTACCATCCCGAAATTTACTGTACTTGTCGGCATCATCCCGGTACTTGTCGTCCCTGTGCTTACCATCTTTTTGGCCATCTTTCTGATACTTGTCCTTGTTACCTCCATCCTTGTGCCTATCTTCTTTGTATTTCACATCTTTGGCAGGATCACTTCTTGATAACAATAGCCTCTCATCAATTTCTTTAAAATCATCATAATGTTTATCTCTAACATTGGAACCTTCTTTTCTCCTTCGTATCCTTTTCTCGAGTTCCTTCTCCAACCCGGGATTCCGCAACTCATCTTGTAAAGGACACTCTGCATAAAGAATTATAAATATACATTAAATAATAATCAACAAATTAAAAATATTGACTAATAGTGCAAGTAGAATCCAGCAAACAATCTAAGACAGCACCAGAGATTTTTCCATATGCCCGAAATGAGCGTTCCAAAAGAAAAAAATGAAGTTCAATTTACCTATTTTTGCTATTTTTTTTAATAAAACTATACAAAGGGAATCAGTTCGAGTATAAAGCCCGAGCATCACCTTTCATGACCTTTTGAGAGATTTGATTGCTTCGCAACGCAGAAAAATGACAAAGCAAAAACAGAACGATAAGACAAATTCAGAGACATACAAATCAACTTTTCATGCATAGCCTAATATATATGAGTTCTTCTCCTCCTTCCACTTAATGCAACTGATATCATTTGGATATTTGATACTTCTATAGCACTAGCTAAAATTAAAGGGAAAACGATAACAGCATATTTTGAATTGCAGTATTGGTGAACCCAAGATCACAAAGTCCCACATGCATCATTAAAAACTGACCAGCCAAAAGAAATTCAATCACGGACCTTCCAACCAAACAGCTACATGCAAACACCAATTAACCAGTTAAAACATTTTGGACAGAAAATCATGGGGTTGAAAAAATGTTTCTAACGACGAACTTCTTTCTCTTCATATGATCATCAACCCCCTAAATTTTCGCTATTATTTCATTTGAGCAAAAAAGTGTTTACAAACTTTAATCAAAGTTAAAAGTCTTTAGGATAGTGCACCCTCAAGTTCAGATAACAACAATATGTACTAGCACGAATGACATCACTCACTACCCAAAGGTACCATCAATATTTCCTCCACCTTCCACCCACCAACAGGGAAGGGGGAAGGGTGCACCTTACTCTTCAAAACCCAAGCACTCAAAACATACCAACCCTAGCATTCCCACATTATCCTATCTTCACTAAGAACCTGCACAAAAATAAATTTAAGCATTTGAAAACCAAATAGTAAAGCCTATGTCTTCTAAACATATTCCAAGTTCTCAAATAGAAACTTAAGTTTGCATATAAAAACTATCCATACAAAGTTATTGTTGAATAATTTCTATTTCTAAAAGTAAATTACATGTTTGGAACTAATGCAAAAAATAACCATCTACTCGAAAACAAAATCTTGAAATATGCTACTTCTACAAATAGAATCAAGGACCACAAATCAATTATAGTTTTGTTGGCACACACACAAACTGCAATTACAAGTCAATTGCATGCATGCCATGACAATAAGTTACCTTACCAGTATTTTCTCGATCACGTTTAGTCTTTGTCTCCTCGCTAAAATCTCCTAACTGTGACCTTTGATTCTGCCCAAACACCGCCATGGATTTCACTTCAGCATCCCCACACATACTCTCCTCACCAACCCTCTTCTCCTTCTCCTTCTCCGACCCACGACCCTTATCCTTGGATTCCTTCCCTTCCTTCTGCCCTGAAGAATCCTTCTCAGACTTCCTTTTTGACTCTCCTTTCCGTACACTCTCCTCTTTCTCCACCGCCAATGATGCTATATTATCGCTTTTTGACTCTCCTTTCCGTTCACTCTCCTCTTTCTCCACCGCCAATGATGCTATATTATCCTCCTTAATCTCACCTCCGCTCCCAATCTCATACCTTTTTCTTTTAATCTTTGACTCAATTCTTAAAGTTTCTCCTTTGCTGTTACTTTCCTTCAGTTTCGAGTCAATTTTCGAACTTTCCCCTTTATTTAATTCCTTTTTAATATTTCTATCAGTATCTCCTTTATCCTCACCATAACCCTTCCACCTATCATCACCAACAGCTACACTTAAATCAGTTCTCGCCTTGCCAACGTCAGCCTTCTCTTTTCTTAGTTTTGACAAAACATAATCCTCTGATGCCACACCATTCCTCAGATCTTTACCATCATTCCCTTCTCTCAACACAGATGAAATTTTCCGCTTCTCGCCAGAGGTTGAACCCCGATAATCCCTGGCAGGATTCTCATCTCTGCTACTTTTCTCCTTCAACTTTACATCCTCTTCAGAATCCGAATAATCCTTCGAAATGTGTTTACTTTGTTTATGGGATTTGTGCCTCGAACTTCGAGTCATAACTAATTTCACTTCACTATCCCAGAGACCCCTAAGCTTCAGAAAACTCCAACCCTAGTTCAAACCTCAAAACTAAAAAGAAGAAATATTTGATTTCAAAATGAACCCACCAACAAGAAAATGAATTGGAATCCGATATTTGATACCCTTCAATCCCCCAAGAGGCCGCAAAAAAAGCTCTAACCTTTCAGAAACTCGAAACCCTAATTCGAACTTTCCTCTACAGAACTTCCCAAACCACATAGAACCAAAATACCATGCCGCCGGTGAAAAACTAATCAGAGTCTAAACATTACGGTGCCGAAAAATTAACCGACATAAGAGGACTTTGACCTCTCAGATCGGTCGATTGCGGCAGAACGAAAATGGAATCTATTTATCTGCACATCCCTCTGCTTACATAAAACTGCATTTACATATGAAAAGATGTACACAATTTTGTAGTTATAGATAGAATCGATAGATATAGAGCGAGAAAATAACAAGAATTGGAAAATTTTGAGAGATCGGAGGCTAAGGGGAGATGTTTTGCTTCGAAATAAAAATATTATTCGAATTGGGGTGTCGCGGATAATTGGAACGTGAAATGACTTTATTGCCCTTGTATGGGGACGATATCTTAAACTGGTTGAGTCATGAGTGGTGGGTCAGTGTTTGCTTTCTGGGCGGGTGCGATCCTTGCGACTGGATTTGAGAATTGGTCTGTCCGGTGCGTGAGATCCAAATAGTCAAGTTGGATCCGTTCATCTAATTAATGAGGAAATTAGATACATTATTCTTTAAGAAATTGATTAATATACACTAAATTAAAATTTTAACATTCGTATAAAACACTTGAAAGTCAGCAAAATCATCCCAAAAAGACAAACGGCCGCCCTCCCCATATAATAATTTTCACCTTTTAAATTTTTTTATTATTAAAAAGTTTTAGTTGGATATGATATTTTCTGCTACGATTCTCCCTTTTTAGCGATTTTAAAATATGTTAGAAAGTGTCAGCCCCTTAAAGGTTGACATGCGCAATGACATGGGAATACCTTGCACTCATGTCGGGATATTGTGGGAATATATGTTGATGGTGCACACTTCGAATTTTGGGCAAGGAAAATGGGGGAATGATACTTCAGTTTGACTTGGTGTCAAGTTGTTGCAGATTGGCAAGACATGAGCTGATTCAAATTGCTGTTTGTGGGCAAAGTGTTGCAGATTAGCAAGGTATGGGCTGATCTAGCTTGCTGTTAGTGGGCTGAAGTCCACAAATTTGGGTGTCCGAATGGGGCACATGTTTGGCACATGTGCTGGACAGTTTTCGGAGTCCATACTAGTGGAAAGTTTGGACAGTTGCTAGGAATAGTTGTGGGATACTGTTTCTAGCATTTTCTAGCCAACTGGGTTGGTTTATCCCTTTGGTAGTTAATGGTGTTAACTACACACGAGTTTTGGCCTATAAATTGGGAGAAGGTCTGGCTGATGAGACACAGAAAAACGTGTTGTGTTCATTCAGTGTTCCTTCGTGTCTTGTATTATTGTTAAGTAATAAAACAAGTGGCGAACTCGGCTGAAGGATGACGAAGCTACAGGACAATCACCTATTGTTACGTGGGAAACGTTGCACAAGGAATTGAAGGATCAGTTCCTGCCTTGCAACACGACCTGGGTTGCAAGGAAATCTCTCAAAAAGCTAAAACAGACGAGTAGCGTTCGGGAATATGTGAAGGAATTTAGTTTTCTCATGTTGGATATCCAGAATATGTCCGAGGACGATAAGCTTTTCAATTTCATGTCGGGATTACAAGGTTGGGGACAAGAGAAATTGCGGAGGCAATGAGTGAAAGACCTTCTTTCTGCAATGACGGCAGCGGATTGTCTTGTTGATTACAAGATGGGTGGTAACTCCTTTATTCAGAGGAGAAACATCGAGAAAAAAATGTCACATCGAAAAACTGGAAGAAAGGGGACAAGAAGAAGAAATTCGAGGCCCCTAAATTGAAAGATGGTGATCAGTGTCAGAAGTCAAAAAGTTTCACTGGATGCTTCATTTGCAATGGTCCCCATCGTGCAAAAGATTGTCCAAAGAGGAAGAAACTGAATACTTTAAGGCTGGAAGGCAGTGATGACAGCTCGGATGATGCCCCACACGAATGAATCAGCTACAACTCGTAAATGCCATCACTACACTGCAGCGTGGCTTGATGTATGTTCGAGTTACTGTTGATGGGACAGAAGTGTTGGCAATGATGGACACGGGTGCTAAAAACAACTTTGTAAGTTTCAGGATCATTGAAAATAT
The DNA here is from genome assembly GCA_903798375.1 of Fraxinus sp. D2006-0159. Taxonomy (NCBI): domain Eukaryota; kingdom Viridiplantae; phylum Streptophyta; class Magnoliopsida; order Lamiales; family Oleaceae; genus Fraxinus; species Fraxinus sp. D2006-0159. Next base: position 43 of record CAIGRQ010209328.1, on the reverse strand, counting down.
GGGTTTAGGTATGACTCGGGTGACTACGAAAATTAAAGTTGTG
>CAIGRQ010209326.1:0-13274 GCA_903798375.1 Fraxinus sp. D2006-0159 | reverse complement strand
GGTGTTTAATATTTGGGGGGGGGGGTGTTAATGAGGTGGGTCCATGTGAGAGCAACTGCTCTACCAGGCCTTTTAGAATTATCCTTTAAATTTTAACACCCGTCCTTAAATAATTACTTTGTAGACCAGTAGAAAAGGAAATACGATATGAATTTTAAATTATTTTTCCGTTGTGGGAACTGTTAACAAATGAAATAATTTATTATACAAGCTTACGATTTTAATTTATCAAAAAGGGGAATAGGCTATAGCGGAGTGGGCTTTTGTTTTAGTCCTTTTAACTTTGGGCCACAAATTGGGTTGGGTTATATCCCATTACATACCCTTCTCATTTTTATTTTTATTTTTTTTGAATATTTCTGTTCGGATTATTATTATTTTATTTTTTTTCAAAGATTTCCATTCCTTAATTCCATGGTTTGAATCCGTTTATTTAGATATCTCATTACAATTCTTAGAATTGTTAGGGGAAATTATGGTAAAAACTAGGCAAATACTAATTCATTTAAAAGTTTTAGGTATTAGAATCTAGACATGTTTATTTATTAAAATTTAGTCTTCCTCATTAAGACCATATGTACATGTAGTTGTGATGGGAGGAACTAGGAAATGAATCTTATCCTTTGCGGGTTTCTTATTTCGTTCAGCATTTTGTTTTTTCGAATACTACGAGAAAAATTGTCGCTAAATTGGATCTCAAACCATGGCAAAAAGTCTTAGATGTAGGGTGTGGTTTCTACATGGCTAAAGAATATGGTGTTCATGTTATTGGCATCGATCTCTACATCAATATGATTTTCTTCGTGCTTGAACGTGCTATATTGATCTCAGTTGTACTGTTGAATTGATGATTGCACAAGGAAACACGTATCAAGATGCCACATTTGATGTTTTATCGATAGTCGTGACACTACTCTTCGCTCACAACAAGTTTTCTAAAAAATATTAAAAGAAAATTTAAATAGCCTGAGCAGACATAAATTGTAGGCCTCAAAACCTTGGCCTGAAAGAGGATTTTATTCCTAGAACATTTTTTTTATATCACGTGCATTTTCTCATTTCTATACTGCACGCTCCATACTTTCTACATTCGCTTGTTTTTGTTAAAATTGTAGGCCATGGACTATTGAATCCAATTTTATTGCATGTTCAGCGTACAATACTGGTTGAACTAAACTTCTGTCACCACTTTATGCACGATTACAGAAGCTTTGTGTTGTTTATTATTCGAGCTGAATAGTTTATTATTGAATGATTTTATTGAAAGAAACTTTGAATTGAACAATAACTCGAGAAAATGTATATCAAGCCTTGAAACCAACTTCTGAAATAGAATTTCGACCCAGAGTCGAATCTAAGTCTTGAAACTTTCATCATGTAATAACATCCATATATTGGATCAATTTATTATAAATAGACTATGTTCACTCGAAAAAAAAAAAAAAAATTGAAATGTTTTAACTTCTTTTCATGTTTTGATACTATCATATAATACTAAGAACACTTAAGTACGAAAAGTTATTTGGTCACAAAATGTTTTAATTCCGCTTGTATTATATGGTTATCTCCTATTCCCCGTCGGTCAGAAAGTCGACTGACCTTTATACGGTTACAAAATCGTTCGCAAAAACCCCCTTGACTCTCTCTCTCTCGTTTGGACCAGGGCGGCCTAGGGATGGCAAAAAATTGCGACGACTCGGGCTCGATTATACCGAGCTGAGGCTTGGGCCGAACCCCATTTTGAGGCGTCGCCTCGAGCCTCGACGAGCCTACCCATAAAAGAAAAAAATTTAAATTATTGCCTTTGCAGGCAGCTATTTCTAGCTGCATGCGAAGGCTGCCATTTATATAAAAACAAAAACCCAAGCCGGCTTGGCCACTGTCGAGCTTCATTTTTTTGGCTGGGCTTTGCTCGGCTCGGCCCAAAAAAAAGCTCGAATTGAGCTCGAACTTTTTTTTTTTTTTTGTTCGGGCTCGACTCGATTCAGCTCAGCTCGTTGACATAGCTAGATTATAGAAGCAATGTTGCAGAAGTAGAAGATTTGTAATGTAGCTCATCCTTAAAAAGGGCAGTTGATGAAATTTGTATGGATTATTTCGTCAATGAATTCAAATAGTATGCCTATGGATGAAAATAAGGACTTGAGAAGAATGCAAAGATGCACGTGCAAATCCTCAAGAAATGTGCAGAGAGATATGAATGTTGTGACCATGTGCGCGTGTGAGAGACCAAATATCGACATTCGACACGACAAACCCACAAACAATTGTCTCCCAAACGGACGACCAACCGAATTTAGTGGAAGACATTGTATTATCGTACAAATCTATACAAACATGCACTCATCCATAAAACGACCATACTGCCTTCTTTACCCTTTCGAACATTTTTCAAGTAAATAAACAATAATTTTATTATATACAAATTTTAAAATAAATAAATTGTTTTCGATAAAAATAAGTTATTACAAGTTTTTCTTTTAGCAAATATGTTACATCATACAACAATGTCATTGGACCCTAATTACATCTAATTCGAAATGTTAATTTGAAGTCACGATCACAAACTTATAGCAAAGAAAACGTACAATAATCAACTAGCGAAGAGTAAAGTTATGTTCACTTGTTGAATAAGGTCACGATTAAGAATCTATATAAAAGTTTGTAGAAAAATACAAAATTATTTTCGACTGATCAACAAGTAAGGGGTGAAGCGACAAAACTTGTTATTGATTCTATCTAGTTTTATTAGATTACACGTAACGTATCGACAATAATTTTATCTAGATAGGGTGCAGAATGGATTGGCATCTTGGACCCTTTTTTCCCGTGAATGTAAAATTTAGTTTTTCATGGAAACAATCTTTGGCCAAAGGAAACTTTTTGCTGAATAAATTGCTGACAAATGCGAGCATATTGAATGGTGACCATTTTGTTGTCATTTTTTTCAATCTGTGGGATTCTTGAATAGCTATGTGATGAATGCCTGAGCCGCACCAAAATATTCTCCCAAATAATCATTGATTTTGTGCTCAATCAAATCTGGCTGTCCATTAATAAAAAAGGTTGAACTCCAACCTTGAGGACCCCCCACTGTCTCGCTCATAGAGCATCGTGAAGGAGGTAGATCACGGAATGTACCTCAACAAGCTAGGATACAGAGTTGCCAAATTGGTGCCCGCAAAAAATCAAATTCCAAATCTTGTTAGAGGCAGAAATCGAACCCTTACACTGCGGCTGCCAGTTCAGTTGAGACTACCCTACTCCTATCATTTGCACCACTGAGCTATGTCCTGGGGGGCCTGACTGTCCATTAATCGAACTGATGAAGGATTATCAATGGATCCGTTTTCTTTTTTATTTCCATTGCAGATTAAGAATATATGTTTTTTTATAGGACTACTATTTTGGCTACTTTTAACGGTTCGATATGTTACTTGAGATTTTCGACTGTTAGCAATGTACAAATGGTCAATTATGATTAATTTCTTGTCGGCACCTTTAACTTTTTTTTTTTTTTTTCCTCATGTATGCTTGTCCGCACCGAAATATTTTTGTATTGAATAATCATTAATTTTGGGCTCAATTCCGCACCAGTCACGTGACTGGTTTATATCATCATGGGCTTGAATAGCATCAACTTTGATAAAATAAGCTGTTGTCATTTTAAGTTTTTGTATTAGTGATTTAATGTGATATTAGTTCTAATTCAAATATTATCGAAATCCTAGTGATGTATATTTCGTGCAACGATCAATACATTTGTCAATACCGATCTTAGGGTCCGTTTGATTGCAAATGTGAAATTTAGATGGAAAAAAAATGAATTACAGAAAATTGAATTCCCTAGAATTTATTTTACTGGAAATTGTAATTAATTGTATTTGATTGGTATAATTTTTCACCTGAAAAAAGTTGAAAGCTTGATGTTCGTTTGACTTCGTTTTTCATGAAAATACCATACCGAATATCATTCGTTTGACTTTTTTTTCCATGAAAATTGTCAATAAAAGTGATAAATTTTTTTTACCATTGTATCTAGAATTTTTTCCAATTGACAAAAAAAAGTGCTGAAAAATCAATTTCCATCAAATTGGTGGAAATTGGGTTTCCACAAAATCAAGGAAAATGTGAATATGTGAGTCAAACCAAGAAAATGAATTCCATGGAGAGAAAAAAAAAAAAAAAAAAGTGTATCAAACATTGCAAAAGTGGAAGTTAAAATTTGTTTTCCATTTTCCATGAAAAAATTTCACAATCAAACATGGCCTTAGTTTCTTTATAATAGTATGCACTTGAGTAGTTCACCGCCCATTCACGATATTCATTCATTTATTCATATTTACATTTTCAATGTAGACAAATGACGTTCAAGACGACTGAAAACTTAGATTGTATATATGGACATTTATTTATTTATTTTTTTAAAATATTCAATATGAAAATGTAGCTGAAATATTATGATCATTCTATAAATTTTACATTCTCATTAGTCTAAAAATAAATAAAAAAGATTGAAAGTAGATTTGAAACAATAAATAATAAGAGAATATCATATTTCTTTGTCGAAAATTGACTACGAAGTACAGAACACAATCTTTACTAGACAGAGGAGAAATTAATTGAAAGGGGCTGATGAATTTCGTTTCTTCTCTTCGTTTGTCATCCCAGCTTCAAATATTTGATGCTAATCTACTGCCTTCTTCACAATCCCAACACAATATAGTAGACGAGTGTTATTGGCAATGCAACTAACATTCCGAATATGACCCTGTAATTCAATCCAACGAGTCAAATGTGAGGACAAAAATGAGACTTAACAAGTCCATTCTAGTGGGGTTGGGGTTGGGGTGGGGGTGAAATCTAGTATGTAGAGAACTTACCCTGTACTTAGAATGTCAGGGTGCACATTGTACTCCTTTGCAAAGACAAAAGGAACAATTCCTTGCGGTAGAGCTGCCTGTTTATTTGATTGGCACACCAAAGAACATTATAATTGTTAGTTTTTCCATTTTCCTCTTGTTAAATATGAAATTATGAGATAATTTAATTCCAGAGGGTTGACGATTATTTTGTTCCTTTGTTCAAAGTCTCGTTGAGTACTATATAAAAACAAAAATCGAGCATATTTCGCTAAACTTAAAAGGTGCTTAGCATGCTCAGATTAATATCACTCTTGAATAACTTAAGTTTTTAAATCAAATGATTCAATATAAAGTCATAGCAGACAAATCACAAATGGTTGGAAGTCTCAAATTCAGGTCTCGCTACTATCCATTTAATGAAATCGTACATATGTTAAGTTTTGATAGAAAGAATGAATCTCGATTTAAAAATATAAACACGGTCATCCATAAGGAAAAGTATGTTCACCAAATGTTTATAAATCTTTTTAATTATAAATAAATAAATAAAAATGAGCAATGAATAAATAATATTTACGAGGTGGGACAAAATTATACCTGTACAATGGCTATACGGAGGAGATCGCCACGGAGGCCAACAGCAATGGAAGCAGCAGCCATAACAGCTGGACCTGTAAGGAATCTAACGGCCATAGAAAAAGCTGCTACGGAATTTCCACATGCTATGATCCTCGGTTGCAATGCCATGAAAAGACCTGTCGTGTCCATTGTCGTCATCATCAATCAAAATACTATTACCCACATCCCTTTCTGTCAGCCACCATCACACCAGACATTTCAAACATCTTTCATCATGACCCCCACATCTAGCCTCCCTTCGGGTTTCATTTTATTTTATAAAATATGTAATTAAAATTAATGTTTATGCATATATACATGTACAAATAAAGAACATTGACAGAAGGAAATATGAATAAAGAAACAAACATGTTATGATGACCATACTGTTGGTTTCCTTTGCTTTTATCATGCTTTCTCACTTGACACCAATTTAATAATCTAAAAGTTAGATTTAATGATTCATATCAAACAGAGAATGTTTTTAATGAAGTACTTACCAAGACTAAACATGGCCATTCCAAGTCCTGCATCAGACAGTATTGCAATGGACTTTGCTATTATAGCAGGCATTTCAACATGCCACCTGCAAGAAAATGTTCAGTATTTGTGAGAAATTCGTCTAAAAGTTTAAACTATTAAGATTTATGAAAGCGTGTTACGGGATGCACCTGAATGAAACTAGGGACCATGTAAGGCCAATTAAACTTGAATAAGTATTGGGATTTCTGATGAGTTTCCTCCAGACCATAATCAAAATCAGCCTTGTCATTACACTTGTAGGGGGCATGACTTTCACTTTGTTGTTGTCTCCAATTTTTTCACCTTCAAGATTGTTAACATCTCTATTTCCAAAGCTGAATTCATCTCTCCCCAAGTATTCTCCTTGAATATTATGATCTCTTTGACCCTCGACTGAAATAATTTGAAACGAAATAAAATAAAATAAAACTACCAGGCTATTAATAAGAAAAACTAGTTTTTGAGAAAGTTTCTACCTTTGCCAGGAGACACAGGGACTCTAACATCTTTAGCATTAGTAGTTTGGTCTAATGCTCCATAATCATGGCCTCCAAATACATCTGAAACTGGAGAGGCACTGGAGCTCCAAACAAACATATGAAGATCTTTACCACCTTCCTGCTGTCCATTCGGTTTCTTGCCTGCATTTGCTGCAACGGGTTTCGACCCATTGTTTGGGGAAAACATGCCCGGGTTTGGAGCTGGATACTGTGCATTTCCATGGTAAAATCTCGACTTGTTTGTATTATTCCCAGTTTCCTCCTCAAAATTTGAGGGTCTTGGAGTTGGCCCTCTTGATGATGGGAGCCCATAAACGTCATTTGCACCAAAGTTTGAGTTCCGGGCACCCCCCATCATTGAATAAAAATCTGTATGATTGAAACTAGAGCCTCTTGGAGTTGGGTTTCTTGAAGATTGCAAAGAGTAAATTTCTGCATTGGTTAAATTTGATGGTCTTGGAGTGGTTGAAGAATAACCCATTGATCTTCTTGGGAAAATATCTGATCTTGATGCATTTGATTTTCGTACAGTAACATGAAGTTTCCCATCTTCTTTGATTTCTGCTTCAGTCTCCAGAGGCTGCCTACCGTCCAATGACATGATATCAGAATCAACATGGATTGAGACGATTGAGCCAGCAGTATCTGGGAACTGCTCAGAAATCAGCAATCTTGCACCTCTATATTCAAACATGAAGAGCATTAAAGTATACCAAATAATGCACTGAAGTACAACTATTTGAACCATTAAACTCCCAGAATACTCTCCATACATGCCCTTTAACAAAGGAATGCCCATAACCAGAGTGTTTGGCAAAGTGGATAAGGAAAAAAGTGTAATAGTCCATTCCAAACAACCCCTTCTGCTCACATTAGCCCAAACAGCTAAAACTGCAAGAACAATGAGTTTTTGGAGTGTGTCTGCAGCAATGAACCGAAAGTTCATTTCGTAAGGATTGTTCATCGCAATGAAATGGAAAGAAAGAAGAGGGACTGCAAAAAGTGCCACGAAACGGTTGATTCCTGAACATTGATCTGGTGTGAAAATCTTCCACCACTTGAAAGAACCGTAGGCTAATATCATAGCTACATACAGTGGAACCACTGCAGTCATTACATGATAGAAATCTGATAAAGTTATCATTTTTTCTGATTTCTCGAGCTGCCCAAATCAAGAAAGGATAAAACAAACAAAATCAGCTTATCAAAACCGAATGAAATTTGATGGAAATAACAAGGTTGTGGAGATAGATATCTATAAGAAAATGGAAATGGAAGAGGAAAAGAGCAACTGAGCAAGGGTTTGGTTTTTGGGGTTGTGAGTAGTTTAGTTGTATGTATATTCAGAAAAGCAGAAATAGTATATATATATTTGGTCTATACAGATGCAGTGGCAGAATGCAGCTTTGAGAGTTGCGAGTAAGCTTGCACTTGCAGTCCCCAAAGCAAAGAGATGGAGGCTTTGTTTTCAGCCGTGTTTGGACTTCGAAAGAGTTTTAAAGAGAGAATTTAACATATAATTTGATATGAATAGCTGGAATTTGGTAAATGGCTCATTCTTCCATGGACGACTGGTTTGTATAAAGTTAAAAGGAAAAAAAGCAATATGGTTGGAGGTGAGGAGTTTTGGTGTACTTGTTTGGAGAGCTTTTTAAGGCTATGGCTTCTTTTTGCTTAAAACTTTCTTCTTGGATTCGCTTTTATGCTCGTGGGCTGTTGATGGGCTTGTATGGATTGTTAATATTATATTCTCCACGCACCTTTCATTTTATGTGATTCGCGACTTTTCAACTACACATTTAATCAAGTTTTATTAAAATCTATTAATAATCTGATTCTTAACTAACCAATAAGGGCTTAGGGGAATTTGTATAGTTAGACTCCAATGTATCATTCTAGAGTTAAGATGGTCCCCAACCTTTAAAAGATAGCAAATTCGATTTCCGTGTCAAATGATGAAAAAAATTTCTTGTTAAGAAATAGAGTTAGGTTTGTACATTTACAAAGAGATAGGAGTTCTTCTAAGGGGGATAGAGAGGAAATGGTAACTAAAAGTTGGGAGGTAGAGCTCCTTGTTAACGTGTTATGTCGCGTGGTTAAATTTTATGGAATTAGAGTTCGTTTCTCAATTGGGGTTAGTCTTAAAGAATTAAAATGAAGTGTGTTTACAAAAGGGTCCCGTGAGAATTTAGAAGATATCTAGATGATTTCTCGACCATTAGTAACTTGTTATATAACTACATTGAAAGGTGGGGACAAGTTTAAAATTGAAGACCAACTACTACTAAGACACTAAGTTTGAGAACCAATTCTGCAATTTTACCTAATTTTTATCGAGTTTTTCAATTCCCCCTTTCCTTTTGCATTCTCTCCGCTCATTTTTTTCTACATTTCAATGCTATCAAAACCAATAGCAAAGATTATTTATTTTAAAAAAAAACTAATACAAAGTAATAATTTTACAAATAATTACCAAGTTATTGTACAATATTCTAAGAACTGCTAGCATCAATTTTTTCTTAAAATTTAGTGTTTTCCTGGTTTTTTTAAATAAAAAAATAAAAAAAATTTATTCTCGAATAATAGAAATTTATAGTAATAAATCTTTTTGCTAATTAAAATAATGAACACAAGTTTTTTTAAGTTCTGAACTTATGATCTACCAGTAATAAAAGAATTAAACAGTGACCGTAAGTTCAAATTTTCAGATAAAATTTAAAGAAAGTGATACTAAACTCTATTAACCATCACAGACAATTCCAAGTGGGAAAAAAAAGTAGAAATTATGATGATTGAAGTCTTGAAACATTCAGCATCGAAGCATGCAGATCCTTTTCCCCTGAGTTTAAAATTACTTCATCCATTCATTATCACATGCCACAAGCTTTATATCTTTAATGTAAACATTGTTTTTAAAAAGGGGGGTGGGTGGGGTGGGGGTGGGGATAATTGCAGCAGTGGTCCCAAACCTTTCAATTTTTTACAAATTATACCTTAACCTTTTATTTTTGTAGCTGCGGTTCCAATCCTTTCACTTTTATTGCAGTTGAAGTCCATTGAACAAATTCCATTCAATACTCTGTATCCAAATCTCAAACAACAATACAACAATTGGGTATGACCAAATTGTACATTTGCACAAGCCAACTCTGCCACATAAATCATGAAGAAGATCAATTGTTGTTAACAATACGACACTACCAATTAGACAAACAAGGTATTGGATAGAATCTGTCTAATGGACTCCAACTGCCGTTAAAATGAAAGATTTGAGATTGCAGTCACCAAAATAAAAGGTTAAGGCATAATCTGCAAAAAAAAAAATGAAAGGTTTGGAATTGCTGCTGCAATTATCCCAAAAAAAAAAAAAAAATAAATTCCGCGTTATATGTTTTTAAAGATTTGTTCGATATAGTTACTTTTTTATTAAAAAATTGATCAAATTTTATTTTTAACCATATATTTCATGAGATTTATTAATTTTTATCAATTTTATTTGCTACGATTTTACCGTTAACTTGCTCCAACGAGATGATACTCTTTTGCAAAATATTAATCTTGAGATTTTATTCCTCTCGTAAGCTTTAAACGGACAAATTTAGAAAATAAATATCACTTTTCTTCATTCTCATCTAATTCTAATTCCAAAGTATCGTCATCGAGTGTTCACGTCTCAATGAATTCCCTGATTAGGATAATTTTATTAATTATTTTCCAAGTACCAAAGAAAATTGAAAAAAACCTGATTGGCGGCTAAAAAGTGGTAGACTGGGGGGAAGATAATCTTCAAAGATAAGCTGAAAAATTATCATTAATTAAAAGTTCCACACAAGCATGCGTTGAAATTAATGATTAAAGTTGCAATTAATGCATAGAATTGATAGAATTAAGAGGCAAAGATTGGCATGTCAGATTCGTAAGTTTCTTGGAGTTGTAAGCCACCAAACACAATGTTTAAACTTCACAAATAGCTATAAATTCAATGTTACTTGCAAGTGCCCGTCTCACGAATTACTAAAAATGAAGTCGATACTAAGAATTGTAGATTTTACGACTAATTTTGTGCTAAAAGTTCCATCGAATACTTTGGACTTTTTCAATGGACTTACTTTATAGTGCTTGGATAATCGTAGAAATACAATAGAAAGGTTAACCGATCTTTTTTTTTTTTTTTTGGTGTAGGAACCCTCAGCCGCTACCCGTGAGTGCACACTGGATAAACCCCGCTTCATGTGCAATAGCTTGCAAACCACACAAGAGAGATAAACCGCACTAGGCAAGTCCGATGCGACGAACTCGATCGAGAAAGTGTCAGCATGTGATTCGAACTCGTAACATTCGATCTCCGCTAATATTATAGTAGGGAAAATTGTAACGTTGGTCCGCTTGGAGCAAATAACTCTTAACATATTTTTTTAATAGGAATCATGTCTAATCTATTAGTGAATTGGTGTCCAATCTATTAGTGAATTGGTGCCATAGTCTTGATAAATAAATTTTGTCGATTTTTATGTTAAAACTAACACGTGTAAGACACTGACACGTGAGTCAAAGATTGACATGTTACCTTCACGGTTCTCTTGGAGTTGTAAACCTCCAAACACTATGTTTAAACTGCACGAATAGCAATGGAATTGAGGTGCAAATGTTATGGTTTCAAAGAGTATAAAAGGGCATGCATTTCATTACTCCAAGAAAAACTTTTGTCCCATTCTTATCAGTTATCACCTAATCTTTTTTTAAATTCTGCTTATTTTTCTAGCCTGAAAATTGCGTGCACTTTGATAATGAATAAAGGAATTTGTAGGGCCACTTTTTCTTTCATATTTATTATAATTATCATGTAAAACAGGAAACTTTTAACCTTGAACTGTACAACTTTTTGTCACGACTTAATTGAATTTTTATTTTAGATAAATAGCATTATCTAACCTTTTTTTTTCCCTTTACGACAAGAATTATTTTGAAACATTGTATTTAGGGTATGTTTGGATCAGATTTTAATCTAAATTAAAGTCAAATAATCAATATCAACTATATTTTTCATGAGTTCCACATCTTTTTAACCACAAATTTCAAAAACTTCTATCACAATTCACTTAAAATCTAATTTTAATTTACACCAAACACCCTCTTAATAATGGATATACTTTGAATTTTGAAAATCTGTGAAACTAGATTATAGATATTATACATTTATTATTGGAAGAATTAAAGTTTAGGAAATGAGAGAATAAATGGTTGTACGGGATGTAATGCATATGATCAAAGTGCTTTCGCTGGAATAAAGAAATATTATCTTAGATCGTATTATTTCTGATAATCGTTTCCGTTCAAAAAATATGTTACAGTGTTTTAAAATAAGGAGTAAATATTTAGTCGTGCTTTTATATTTACATTTTTTTCTTATTTATTAAAAATGGGAGGAAAAATAAGTCTTTTTACTCCGTTGGTGAAGTTTTTGGAAAGAAATTGTCATCATAAACAATATGCACTAATTAATGGAATAATGAGAATAAGAATACACTAAAAAAGATAAGGACATAAATATGATAATAAGTAAAGATTAGGGACCTTTGATAAAATTTAAATGTAGTTCATTTATAAAATGTCGTAGTGTCAATATAGCCTCCATTATATGTGTATACTTTACGTACCTTATTTTATGAATTGACATTTATGATGCTACAACAACTTAGGTTACGTGTTGTGGTATATTTTGAATCAACTCAAAGAAGCTTTATTCATTAAAATGACGTGATTTTGATAGAACAAATTTGAGGGGTCGATCCAAATTAACATTACGCGTAATTATTAAGGATCTACGTGCTTAGAATCTACCAAAAAATCTAGAAATGTTAACTGTGTCACATGACTTCTCTTTTCATTTTGAACGCAATATGAAGTTATTTATACAGCAAATGATCAATCAATTGGGCCTTTTGTGGAACCTCAGCAGTAAATCTTCTGAGGGTTCAAAAACTAACATGAATTACAAGTATCATTCACTTTATTGTTGTAACCACAAAAACATATGCTAATCTACACACTTGCATAGATAGGCAGAGCAAAGCAAGGTAGATCTATCAAAACATGGCCTATAAAACCATTAAACTCCCATAGCATTCGAAACTCTTAACTGAGATCGTAAGTTATGTGCAAAACTTGCACGTACGTTCTAATAACCTCTCGCGCCTGGAAGGTCAATCCATTGCAGTTGGAGTTCGACCTCGCCACTTTCAACATTTCTCAGTCGCAAAATCATATCTTGTATCACCTTACCGTCTTTCCAGATGACACAAGTTTCTTCGGACAGACAGTTTGATCTGCACGGTCGTACTCTTGTAATTACAGTACCACTTGGGAGGCCATTTAGTTTGACCCTCAGTGCTTCCATGAATGGTTTAATATCAACCTCTGCATCTCCCATTTTGTCATCCATGCTGAACGTGTCGTGGTCGTACACAGTCTGAAATCATATACACAAGAAGGGACAACTTCGTACTATCAGAAATATCGACACATTATGTCATGTGAACCGTGCTACTATATATTCATTTATATCACTAGACTCTCATGGTAGTTAGAAAATGGAGCTCACCAACTTGATTGGGGTATTAGGATTAGCAACAGAAAGTGTCAAATCCTCGTTCCATACAGGATTGATATCCTTCTTTATAACACGAGTCTTCAACTTCTACATAGAACATCAACATATATATATTGCTTTCAAAACCCGAGTAGCAAAAATTGAAAGAAAATACATACA
>CAIGRQ010209309.1:0-10898 GCA_903798375.1 Fraxinus sp. D2006-0159 | reverse complement strand
TCATATTGATTCGGCCAAAGTATTGGGTTTAGGGTTAGTGATTCAATCAATAGTCATTAATCATTATCGATTTGAGAATTTTTAATCCGTGAAGTATAATACAAAACCAGCTTAGTTTCGTAAGCAAATCGGTCTATATTTTATCTATGAATCAATTTAACCAGTGATTTTCCGATTTTTCGATTGGACATGTCAATCCTAGTTTATATGATAAAATTTCTATTTTCATTTTTGAAGGCAAATTAGTAACCTGTAAAAAAGAAGATGTTACGTGTACCAAATATTTTACATAATCAACACTTAGCACCCCCCCAATAGGGGGCCGTCACGTGTTGATTATGTAAAACATTAGGTAATCTACTTCGTACAAATAGATAAATCCCTGTAAAAATATATATTGTATAGAAATAGGAAGGATGTTAGTAAAAGAATGTCAGTTTTTAAAGAGAATAAGATGGTCGAAGTGAAACTAGAACTCAGAATTTTCAATCATGTTATATAGATATAATGATTGACATATTCTTGACATGTTTGGTGTACATTTTGGGAGTAAAAATACATTTTTATTGTTGATGTGATGGGGAATATATGGTTGAAAATGAATGAAAAGTTATTGATGTGATGAAAAATATTATTTTATTGAAAAATGTATGATTGAAAATGAGTAGAAGAATGAGAATGAGAAAAATAATGTGACTCAAATAATGACATAATGTCACATGACAATCTACCATTAAACTGTTTAAACATTATTTATTTTTTTTATTATCAAATTTCATGTTGTCAACCCCTATTATATCTATTACCCACTTTCTGACAAAGTAACATTATTTCAAAAATTTTGTTATTTAATATCTTAGCTATAATTTAAACAGTTAAAAAGCCAACAAATTTATTTAAATTGATGATTCGTTCAAACTCTTCACTATTGGGTCAAAGATGTCTTGTCGTCAAATCTTAGGGCTCAACTCTGTTTGTACTCGACCCAATAGTATCCCTTTTAGTCTTTTAGACCCATAAAATCAAAATTCAAAACTCCAATTGCCGGAGTATCCATACCGGACGAGGATAGAGTGTCTTCACCATTGAGAAGGAAATAAAAATTGCATAAAATATTGATCCTCTCCATTTTTCTCTAATAATTTGCTCTGTGTATTTTTTGTTCCTTCATAAATAGCAACTTGAGCATATGATTTCAGTCTGGGGGCTAGAGACTACGCTGATGGGACTTCCACATGGAAATGAGGCAGATTTGGACATTCCAATTAGCGGAGCATGGGATAATCATCAATGGCAATTTTCCTCGAGTAGTGACTTGAGCCAGAGTATCCAAAAATATGATATCTTTCATGAAATATGATGACTAATCTTGAATGAGGCCTCACAAGTTTNTCCAATTAGCGGAGCATGGGATAATCATCAATGGCAATTTTCCTCGAGTAGTGACTTGAGCCAGAGTATCCAAAAATATGATATCTTTCATGAAATATGATGACTAATCTTGAATGAGGCCTCACAAGTTTTAGATTTGGTCTTAGTTTCTTATTATTTCATTAGCCGGAGATTGGGCCTCCCTGTATGATGAAGTGTATAATGAATTAGAGTTTATGATAAGGTGAGATCGCAAAGGGAAAAAATGATTTCATGATAACTTCGAGTTTGTCCGTTTTGACAAATTACTAGTCTAATTCGATTGGAAACGGACCAATGATCACAACTCATCGCCTCCGACCATAACGTACGTCGGATTTTGGGCAGATTCCATTGTTTAGGCCTTCGATTAAGCGTTTTTGTCGTTTATGATAATTTTTATTTTGGTAATATCTTATTCAATAAAATTCGGATTCGTATTCCATTTGTTGGAGGACGATCATGAGTCTTAGGAGTTTCCATTTAAATTGTTATCTCGAATTTTTCCAATTATGGAAAAAAATCGTGTTTTTTTTTACTAAATAAAGCATTGTAAGCTTGAGGCCACAGTTTTGAGTTGAATAAGAATTTCTCGTGAGTTTTTCTTATATTTGTGTGATTGTTCATATTTCCTATAATCTTCCGCTACGTCACTGTATCACTTTGTTTATCCCATTACTAAAATAGGCCATCATGTATAGTTTTAATAAAAAAAAAATCTAACTTCTTAAGGGTAGGTGTTGCAATTGGTGGTTCTGGACAATAGTGCCATAAACACGTTAACTTATATATCAAAACATTTGTCAACTGTACTTCAGGTCCCTAGCTACTTCATTACTATCCTACAGCTCAAGTACGTGTCATATAGATCTCCAGCTTCAAATTCTTAATTAATACTGATACTACCAAAAATCGTACCTGCTGATTTCCCGAGCTTGACGACCGAGAACGAGCACGAACGAGATCTTCCGGTACTTGAAACAAAAGCCTCGAGGTTTGGCCTCGTCGCCTTTCCGATGCCTAAGTCAGAGAGAAAATAGAGAAAGAAGATATATGCTGAGAAATATATGTGAAAAACGTATCTGAATAGTGAATTAGAATGGTGTATTTATAGAAGAGCTATATAGAGTAGTTCTGGTAGGACTTATCCCCTTACTTTCCGGATTGACTACAAAGATGAGTATTGGAAGGTAATTAGGAGTCCAGACCCCTCTTACTAGAGGCGTTGCCTAAGATAAGACTCATTTACGACTCAGGATCCCTGAGCTTGGGGTGATTGGGTAGGGCTAGAGTCATTGGTTGACTTGATGCCTGCGAGTGAAGGATGCTACTTGAGGATAAACAACGTCACGAGGTGGTACATCTCCAGGACATATCCCGAGGACCTTCATCACTAAATCACCCAAAAACATTGGTGAGAAAGCTCGAGCATTATAGGGCCATGTGCTCGACCACAAGATGTACCTCAAGGTATGCAGGATGTGTCTCATTGGTTTAGGGAGGACTAGAGTTAAAAAAATGCTCGATCATAATAACACCACATCACTGGCCCCTGTGCAACCATGCTCGAGGTTCAAGGATGAGTGCAGTGTCATCAGGATTCTCGACGTCGCGCTGTATCCCCATACTCCTTCACATGTTCGAGGGCATACGTCACGTGACGTCAGATCTGGATAAAAAAGGGCGGTTAAAATTCTGTGCTCGTGGATGAATGACACGTGTCATGATCTAATGGTTGAGGACGTGACCCTTGGTCTCCCTCCTTTGAAGGCTATAAATACCACTTTTCCCCTTCATTTTTCATGTTTTGACTCTCAGTAACTCCCTTGGCCTCCTCGAGATCGAGTATTAAGGTAAGAGCTCGAGAACTTAAGTTGTTTATTCAGGATAGTTTTAACTTAGGGTAAGATGTCGAGCAGTAGTAGCGATAGTTCGTCCTCGTCCTCAGGAACAACACCTGAGGACCAGAGAGGATCAATCATTCCCATGGCCATTCATATCGATGTCCAGCCTCAGGCTTAGGCCAACTCGATCCCTTTTACATACCCCGACCACCCATGTAAGTTTAAGGTAGAGGTGGCAAACGAGCCGAGCAGGCTCGTCAGCTCGCTCATTTTTTTACAATCGACTCGTGGGCTTGTCAAATTTTTTTTTCCAAAAAGGCTTATCTTAAAAAAAAATGAGCCGACCCAAGTCAGCTCAGTTCGGGCTCACCGAGTACCCATTTTGGGCGAGCTCTGGGCACGAGCCGAGCTCGCCCAAAATGGGATGAGCCGAGCTCGTGTGGGCAAGGGTTGAGCTTGCATGACTGGCCCATTGCCACCTCAATTTAGGGAGCATTTGGCAGTGACTAGTGCTCGGGAATACGAAATAATGTCGGGCTGTGACATTAGGTCGCCCGAGCCTAGGGATAGGATGGTTATGGCTCGGGATGGGAAGTTTGTCATATTTAGGGACTCTTTGAATGTGGGGTTTTAGGTGACCCCTACATCCCTTCTTTTTGGCTCTTTTAGTCGAGTACAACATGTGCCCAAGGCAGCTAGTACTAAATGGGTGGAGGATGTTGACCTATTTCTTTATTTCCTGTAGATACTTAGGAATTAGCCCATACGTCGACCTCTGTAGGATGGTCTTCGACCTGAAATAACTTCCTTAGTTTACCTGCTTTGCCTACCTTTTATCCCGAGGAGGGTTCAGGATCCCGAAGATGCCTAGTTCCTTAAAAGGGTGGAAGGATAAGTGGTTTTATGTTATTTCTTGGGATGGCGATCTTCCCTTTAGTCCTCAGTGGGGTTTCCCAGATACCTCGAGCTTCTGTGAGGGTCAAGCTTACTTTGAATCCCTAGAGAAAGATAGGTAGATGTTAGAGAACCTCGAGCCCCTCGTGTATGATATAGATGACATCTTCGGGGACGATATCCTCGATCTGGTAGAGATAAAAGGCCTCGAAGGTAAGACTTGTACTTTTTCCTTTGTTTGATTTTCATACCTATGATATAGAGCTCGAGTTAATATATTTTCAACATGTATAGGAATGGCCTTTGATCCATCTGACTTGCGTGCAGCCGTCAGGAAAAAGGGTAAAGCTCCCCAAGTCCGAGCTCCAAGGCAGAAGAAATGGAGAAAACGACCATGAGAATTGAGGTATGAGAGCGGCTCTGGTGAGTCGTCAGAGGAGCCTCGCTGGTCTTGGGAAGATCTGCTCGACTTACCTCCCAAGGTATTCATCATGGAACTCCTCAGCCTCGGGTTATGCCCGTCCTCATGGATCTTGATGACGATCTTTCTCCATCATCCTGACATCCCGGGGACCAGGACGTATACCACCTTGTCTCGAGCATTATAAAGAAATATCAAGAAGATTTGGGACCTGTTGAAGGTGTGAACATGGTCGAGGCTCTGCTGACGAAGGCAAGCTCGAGAATTCTCTCATGTTTATTCTTGTTTTACATATTTTTATCCCGACAACTTGCTCATGCTCAACATTTTCAAGCCTTAAGCGTTGGTCGAGGTCTCTCTCTGAAGGGGGCAGACGAGTCCCAGAGAATGACGCGCCGCTTGAGGAGGCCAGAGTCCGAGAATAGAAAATTGCTGATCTGGAGTCTGAAAGAGCCCTTTTGACGAAAGATCATGATAAAGGTCGGGATGAGGCAGGTTCGTATCGGGACGAGGTCGAAGAGCCGAGGCTCGACGGTAGAAAGACTTTGAAGAAAAGCTCGTGGCTGCTCGGGATACTGCCCTCGAGGACTTCAAAGTGTCCAAGGAGTTTAGGGCCATGAGGGGGGAATACGCGATGGACTCGTACTTTCATGCATTGAAAGAGGCTCATGCTTTTATGCGCTCAAGGCCTGATGCCAAGCCCAAGGATTTGAAGGGTATCCTAGATGTCGCTGAGGAGCTCGAGCTTTCTGAGTCCGAGGAAGCGACGGACGACCAGGGTGTCGACACCGAAGGGGATGATGCAAAAGACGATCCTCCAAGCTCAACTAATGACCCTGGAGCTGGGAATTTAGACTGATGACTTTGTAATTTCGTGTCGCCCGATCCGGGCTAAAACAATATTAATTTTTGTATTGCCTAATCTTTGGGCTTTTTAATTTTATACAAGTTTCATGCCCGACCATTGGGTTTTTTGCTTTGTAATCTTGTATCTCGACGACATAGTTTTTATGCAAATGAATGCTCGACATCTGTTCACGACCTAGGCTTTAGCTCGATAATACAATTTATTAAGTAATAAGCTCGACAATTTCTTATTTAATAACCTCTGGCAGTGTAATAATATAAAAGATAGCTCGATGAATAAGCTTTAGTAGTGAGCTCGACGATGGCTTAATTAATGTATTTCCCAATAAATAACGAAAGTCAAGTTCTCGACGACTAAGGATTGTGCTCGACGATGGCATAATGAACTGAAATTGTAATTATCTCGAGGATAGCTCGACGGCTCAGTTAACTATGTTATTGGCTCGATCATTGCTCGATTGGTAGTCATTTGCTCGACGACTAGATCGTTAATTTAATCTCGATGATCAGATAATGGGTTATCTTTTTTATAAACTTCTGAGCTCGAGGACAGGTTGAATAACTGAGTTATCATTTTGATAAAGTACTGAGCTCGAGGATATGTTCGATTTAATTGATACAATCTCGAGCTCGAGCATTGTTTGAGGAAGTATTTATCCAAGATTATGTCCTTGGGAATGGTCATGCTCGAGCATCCCTTCGAAGTGCTTGCTCATGATAGGTCTTTGGCATAGATGCTCATGGCATGTCTTGAGGCGTTTGCTCGTGACATGCTTTGAGGTGCCTGCTCGTGACAGATCTTTTTAGAAATCATGCCCGTAGCATGCCTTAGAGGTGCCTGTGCGTGACATTGCTTTTTAGAGATCATGCACGTAGCATGTCTCGGAGAGTGCTCATAGCATGTTTTAAGGTATTCGCTCGCATCATGCCATGAGGTGCCCGCTCGTGACGAGTCTTTTTTGAGCTCATGCTCATAACATGTCTCAGAGGTGACTGTGCGTGACAGGAATTTTTAGACATCATGTCCGTAGTATATCTCAGAAGTGCCTGGGCGTGATAGGGTTTTCTAGAGATCATGCCCATAGCATGTCTCAGAGGTGCCTGTGCATGACAGGGCTTCGTGAGAAACACTTTGAAAAATTTCTGTTGGGTCTTTCCCAACGACTACTTCATATAAACTTTGCTGTCTTCTAAAACATGTATGGGCTCGCGGGCCTTGATGATTGAACTAGTAAAGTAAAGACACACGGGGCATGCAAGCCTGATGCGCGTGGCATGCAAGCCAGATGAGAAATTAAACGAACTGTAAACAAGAAAAAAAGTATAGGGCATGCAAGCCCAAGAAATAAAAGCAAACTTAACAAAATTAAAGAGACAAGATGAGGATCACTACTTGTAATAAATCTTGAGGTTGTCATCGTGTCAGGCCTTGGTAATGGTCTTCTCGACATATCCCTAAGCTGTATGCTCCTACTCGGACTTGTCTGATGACTTTCATAAGGTCCTTCCCATGCTGGGCAAAGTTTACCCGGGGCATGACCCGCGGCTTCGGCCCTTCTGAGCACTAGATCTTCAACCCCGAATCTTCTGGGTCTGACCTTGCTATTGAAATATTTGGCCGTCCTATTCTGATAGGAGGCCACTCTCAATGCAGCCTGTTCACGTGCCTCTTCCAGAAAGTTAATATGTTCAGTGGTAGGTTCCCCGACACTTTGTTCAAATCGCCCAAATGATGGAAGGCTGACTTCAATTGGGATAGTAGCCTCCAACCCAAAAGCCAGCATGATATAGGGCATGCAAGCCCAAGAAATAAAAGCAAACTTAACAAAATTAAAGAGACAAGATGAGGATCACTACTTGTAATAAATCTTGAGGTTGTCATCGTGTCAGGCCTTGGTAATGGTCTTCTAGACATATCCCTAAGCTGTATGCTCCTACTCGGACTTGTCTGATGACTTTCATAAGGTCCTTCCCATGCTGGGCAAAGTTTACCCGGGGCATGACCCGCGGCCTCGGCCCTTCTGAGCACTAGATCTTCAACCCCGAATCTTCTGGGTCTGACCTTGCTATTGAAATATTTGGCCGTCCTATTCTGATAGGAGGCCACTCTCAATGCAGCCTGTTCACGTGCCTCTTCCAGGAAGTCAATATGTTCAGTGGTAGGTTCCCCGACACTTTGTTCAAACCGCCTAAATGATGGAAGGCTGACTTCAATTGGGATAGTGGCCTCCAACCCAAAAGCCAGCATGAATGGGGTCTCCCAATCGTTGTCTTGTGCGAAGTCATGTAAGTCCTTAGTATGGAGGGTAACTTCTCGGGATAGTTACCATGAGAACCTTCAATCCTTGTGCGGAGGTCTTGTAATATAATCCTGTTAGTCACTTTGGCCAAGCCATTGCTCTGAAGGTGCGCGACCGAGGTTAGGCGATGATCAATCCCAAGGTTGGTGCAAAAATTCTTGAACTATGCATTGTCAAACTGCCTCCCATTGTCGGTAATGAGCACCTTAGGTTTCCCGAACCTACATATGACAGACTTCCAGATGAAAGACCTTAGCTTGGGCTTCGAGATAGTTGCCAGGGGCTCTGCTTTTGCCCACTTTGTAAAGTACTCAACAGCCACGGCTACAAACTTTAAATGTTCTCTTGCTACCGGAAAGGGCCCAATGATATCAACCCCCCATTGCTTAAAGGGAGCCGAACGGTGTATGGGGGTGAGCTCTTTAGCGGGGGTATGAATAATGTTACCGAACCTTTGACACTTATCACATTTTTTCACATAGTCCGAGACGTCTCTTTTCATGGTCAGCCAGTAGTACCCAACCTTATAAGCTTAAAGGCGAGTGCACGTGCTCCCTGATGATTTCCACATATTCCCTCATGAACTTCTGTCATAGCCTGTGTCGACTCCGAGGGTTTAAGGCATCTAAGATATGGAAGTGTAAAGCTCTTTCGAAAGAGGACTCATTGGATCATGCAGTACCTTGGTGCTCTACATCGGACGCTCCTGGCTTCCTTCGGATCCTCGGGGAAATTCCCATTAGTTATGAATTCAACTATGGGATCCATCCAAGAGGGCTCACTATCAATGTCCATGATGGTTAGTTCTTGACTAATGCTCGGCTTCGTCACAATTTTGATGTGGACTATTTTGTCCAGTCCGTTTACTCTCATAAATACAAGTCTTGACAGTACATCTGCCTTACTATTATCAACCCGAGCGACCTTCGAAATCTGACAGTCTTTGAACCGCCTTCTTTGATCATTTACTTTCAAACGGTACATGCTCATCTTTTCATCCTTCCTTCTGAATCACTAAAGAGCTTGATGTGTTCAATCCCCAAGCTATTAGCATGTCCAAGAGCAATGACCACAGCCTCATATTTCGCCTCATTGTTGGTAGCTTCAAATTCGAACCTAAGTGCACATTGAATTTCGATTAGTTTGTCCGGACTACTGATGATGACCCATGCACCCGAGCTCAAGGAGTTGGATGCTCCATCAACAAATATTTCACATACATTCGATATGGTGGTCAGGCTGTCCCCTGGCCCCCGAAGCCTCGGGGTGAGCTCTGCGATGAAATCTATTAGGACTTATCGTTTGATAGAAGGTCAAGGTTTGAAATCTATATCAAATTCACCAAGTTCAATTGCCCACTTTAGCAATCTTCATGAAACATCCCGCTTTTGAAGTATCTGCCTGAGCGGCTGATCCGTGAGCACTACAATGGGGTGCGACTGAAAATATTACCGTAGCTTTCGAGCTGCCATAACCAGTGCCAGGGAAAGTTGTTCTGCCAATGTATACCTTATCTCTGCATCCAATAATACCTTGCTTACATAATAGATGGGTTGTTGAGCCTTATTCATCTCTTTCACCAGTACTCCACTCACTGCATTTTGAGATACAACCAGGTATATGTATAATGTGTCTCCGGACTCGGGCTTTGTAAGGATCGGAGGAATGGCCAATGTCTGTTTGAGTTCCTGGAGAACTCTTTCACACACCTCATTCCAACTGAAATTCTGATTGTCCCTGAGAATTTTGAAGAAGGGAAAACACATATCTGCTACTCTAGACATGAACCTATTTAAGGAAGCAACCCAACCCGTCAACTTCTAAACCTCTTTCTTGTTCCTAGGTGATTTCATGGATATCAAGGCCCGTATTTTGTCTAGATTTGCCTCAATCCCCCTGTGTGTGATCATGAAGCCCAATAACTTTCTTGATGCCACCCCAAAAGCACACTTGGTCGGGTTTAACTTCATCTTATATCTTCGGAGAGTAGAAAACACCTCCTCTAGGTCGGCGATTTGTTCATTCTCCTGCTCACTTTTGACCATCATGTCATCGATATAGACCTTAATGTTCTTCCCAATCAGGTCAGTAAAGACTTTGTTGATGAGCCTCTGATATGTTGTCCCTGCATTCTTCAAGCCAAACAGCGTGACCTTGTAGTAATATATGTCGGAGTTAGCGATGAAGGATGTCTTTTCTTGGTCATCCTCAGCCATAAGGATCTGTTGATAACCCGAGAACACATCAAGAAAGCTATACAACTTGTGGCTCGAGGTGCTGTCCACCAAGTTATCAATTCGAGGCGGGGGATAACTGTCTTTTGGGCAAGTCTTGTTGAGATCTGTGAAGTCGATACATACCCTCCACTTGCCATTAGCCTTCTTAACAAGGACGACATTGGCGAGCCAATCTAGATCTGGACCTCCCTGATGAATTGAATATTGACGAGCTTATTGATCTCTTCGCGTATTACCTCTCGTCTCTCTGGCGCAAACTGCCTCTTCCTCTGCTTTACTGGTCTAGCATCAGGCCTTACATTTAGTCTATGGACCACGACCTCGAGGTCTATCCCTGGCATGTCCTCCATCCTCTATGCAAATGCATCCATGTTACGGGACAAACACTTGATGAGTTCATCCATGAGAGCGGCATTAAGATCCCGACCAATTGTTACTTTTTTTATCATGCTCGAGGTCGACCTCTACCAAATCTTTCACTGGAGCAAGTCTCTCTTGGTGATCGAGCTCTAGCTTAACGGTGGATAGTTGCATGATGTCAGTGCTCAAACCTTGAATACTCGAGATATAACACTTCCTCGTTGTTGTTTGATCCCCATGCACAATCCCTATGCCATGACTTGCTAGGAATTTCATAGCAAGATGAAAGGTGGATACAATGGCCCTGATCTTGTTGAGTAGTGGTCTTCCCAGAATGGCGTTGTATGCTACAGAGGTCTAGACTACATGGAAAGGCATAATCCTTGTCACCTGCTTCTGGCCCAAGCCCAAAATTAGTTGAAGCTCAACAGTTCCTTCTGGAATGATTGTTCCACCCCCGAATCCCTGAAGCGGGGTCTTGATAATATTATATTTATTATATTTTTCACCCATTAATATTTGCGTTTTTATGATTATTTGAAGCCTAAATGTACTAAGTACTTCT
>CAIGRQ010209264.1:0-10548 GCA_903798375.1 Fraxinus sp. D2006-0159 | reverse complement strand
ATCTTTTTCTTCATCAGGCGGGCACATCATCGAAACTTTCAAATTGTCATAATTTTCAGAAAATTTGTGCCCCAAAATTAAGAGATTCAGCTGCACTCTTTCACCCCATCATCATGTTCTATTCAATTTCTGCATATTAGGGATAAATTATATAATTTAATATTTACAAAATCTTCACCCAAAATCAATCCCATCATCACGATTCACGAACAATTGCTTGGAAAATCAAAATAATCTAATTTACCAGCTCCGATATCCATTCCACATCCGGGTTTGGGGAATCGGAAGGCTTTGGATTTGGATTCAGGCTCGGAGCATCTCGGTCCAGAGGATTATCTTTGCTCAATTTCTCGAACATCTTCGNCACCCCATCATCATGTTCTATTCAATTTCTGCATATTAGGGATAAATTATATAATTTAATATTTACAAAATCTTCACCCAAAATCAATCCCATCATCACGATTCACGAACAATTGCTTGGAAAATCAAAATAATCTAATTTACCAGCTCCGATATCCATTCCACATCCGGGTTTGGGGAATCGGAAGGCTTTGGATTTGGATTCAGGCTCGGAGCATCTCGGTCCAGAGGATTATCTTTGCTCAATTTCTCGAACATCTTCGCCCTCAAGTCCCTACCTGATTCGACCCTCTCCATCATTGGCTCCTCAGACCCATAATTCTCGTCCCACGCATCGAAGTACCCCATCCCTGGTCGCGAAACGGTCTGTGTCGGGGTCGTGGGTAGGCTAAAGTACCCGGGTCGGCTGATGGGGAAAGAGAGCCCCACCTGACGATTCAAAGGAGATGGCATGGAATTCGCATGTTTCAACTGCAGCTTGCTTAGAGAAGCCACCATTTCGTTGATAGAGGTGGAACCCGGAGATCGACTCAGCTTGCTAGCCGAGTTAGACATCGGAGAGTTAGTCATCGGAGACATCGGCGGAGATTCAGTCGTTGGCGACCCAGAATCGGAAGACGACATAAAAGCGAGTCGGTGGGGCGAACTGCCGTCATACGACTCGGCCTGGGGACTCAGAACTCGTAACTGATCAGCCGAGTGAGCAAAGAAACAAACCCTTCTCTTACAGTTCATCCCATCTTTGCATGGCTGCGTACGATAGCGCGCCGGGTGAAGCCAACACTCGAATACGCCGTGTGCGAACTCACAACTATCACCCTTTCTACAGTTCCCTTTACGAAACTCAGGACATGCCGTGCCGGAATAGTGAAACTTCCTCGGGTCACGGCGGCGAGCCTTCTCACCGGGATGCGCATATGGACACTCCGTCCAGTCATGCGACCGGCCACGCGCACACTTCCTCACCTTAAACTCGAACATCCGAAATTGATCACAAGATTGGGCACCAACAGTAAAATCCCCGTTCCCGTTCTCAATATCCGGAGTACAGGACCGTAAATACGCTTTCAACGCCGATATAGAGTCGTTCTGGAAGAAAACAGAGTAGTCATCGACGCCACCATTAGCATTGGCCTTAGGGCTCGAACAGAATGGGTAATTTTCTGTTGTGAAGGACCATGGAGGAACATGAACGATCTGACTTGGACGGTTCATTTCTCCCATCATCATTTTTTCAGTTTTAGAATTTTCTAGAGTGTAATGGAGGGTTCAGTTTGTATTTAAACTGCAGAGGAGATGGATACAACCATGGTTAAAGTTCATTTAACCATAGTTAGATGAAAATAAACGGTTATAATATTGAGGAATGAGAAGGTAGAATGATGTGATGACACGTGTAGATAATAATTAAGTAGCGGTTTTCAATATGGCTGTGAGGGAGTTTACATGACAGGTGTGTGAGCAGAGAATAGAATAATAGAAAAATTTAGGCGGTGGAGATTGAGAGTAAAAGAAGGGTTAGCTTAATAAATTAATTAAAAAAAAAAAGTGATTAATGGGACGGGAATTATGTGATTGGATACATTTCAATTTAATGTCACCATCCCCCAAGACCTAGGCCATGATAAAATCAAATTTGACCCGCAGTTAACTATTAATTTTAATCATACATTTTCATGGAACCCACAACTTTTCAATCATACATTCCATTAATTTTTATTAAAATTTACTAAAAAATTTATTTTAATCAACAATAAATAGGGGCCGATCTCAATTGATAGTACACGTTTGGCATGTAAAAAATTAGAAATTAACTTATTAAAAGAGAATAATTGATTTTTTTTTCTTTTGCAAAGCCATATTGAATAGTGTTTTAGATGGGATTTGTACCATGATGCATGAAAGGGGAAGATTGCCCAACATACAGGTAATGAGTTTTCAAGCATGGCACGTAAAAAGCATCGCAATACAAGATCGATGAAAGATTTGGAGTGATCGAGATAAGTTGTCGAGCACATAGCATATGAGAGAAGTCGTGCACAGATGGGTATTGTGATTCATTAGAAATGTATCATAAATATATCAATGTATACAATTATAACAGAGGACGAACGCTCTGTTAAATTTCAAAATTCATTCGACACATATCCATCGATGTTCAATCAAATCCTCTTTTCATGATTGAATGCATTTCTATAATCCCATATTTAGTTCAGGTTTGGTATGGATATAAATCTTGATAAAAATGTAATTACAAATTTCATAGGATCGAAAACTTTCCAATCAAATATTTCCTCAATTTTTATCATTCTACAAATTTTCATTTAAAATTTTTATATACTTTTAAGAAATTCATAAGATCTTTGAATATTTTTATTTAAAATTGAATTCACGTGTATAGTGCAATAGTTGAAAATTCTCACATTGGGGATGAAGATCCCTTTCATCTCATTTTCCCTCTCTAGTGATGACAAAAAAATTCGTCCCGTCCCGACGCTATCCCGCCTCGCCCCGATGGGTTGGTGGAGTGGGGCGGGGAGGATGTGCCCCGCCCCAAAGTACCCCGAACCTACCCCTGTGATGAATAAAAAAATAATAATTAATTACAAATTTTTTTCAAAAATAATTAATTGGAAATTTTTGAAAAAAAAATAAATAAACGAGGCAGAAAATAGGGCAAGCCCTTACCCCGAACCTGCCCCGCCTCGTCTAAGGTGGGGTGGGGCGAGACAGGGTGGGGGAGTGGTGGGGGGCGGGGCGAGGTTGTCCTGCCCCATTGCCACCTCTATCCGTCCCATGTGATAAAAAAATACCTTTAAAAATACAAATTTCGGTCGCGTTAATTATGTAAATAAATAATCGAGTACGAAAAATATATATAAATTTCAATACTCTTTGATGAAATAAATGTTTAATGTTCATTATTATCAATACGTCTACCTTTAAAAGGTAAACAACCAAAAAATATATTTAAGTTTTAATTATAAATTAGTCTTTTTTTTTTAAATAGAAAATGGATAGAAACAATAAGAAAGAGAGATGAGGAAAATAGAATCAAATATAACCAATAGAAAGTTCGTAGAAGAAATAGAAAAGAAAATATTGAAGAACAAAAATACATATTTAAAAAATTACTACAATGGAAACTTTTTGAAATACATCTTTGGGTGAATAAGAGACGAATTTTGAAATTTTATTTTTTTACTTTCCACTTAAAAATTACTACAATGAAAACTTTTTAAACTCATTGATATTTTAAATTGAATACATCACTTTTAAATTGTTTTTGAAAGTCTAAAAAAAATTTATTGAATACACCAATATTTTTAAAGGGTCTAAAAAAATTTACATTGAATACCCTTAAATTTCTTAAATACCAAAAATTATTTAAAAGTTTCAATTAAATACGTTCCCGTAATTATGCCTACCCTAAATTTTTCCTTGTTCAAAATCGGTTTAATTAAAATCTTTTCAAATCAAAGGATAAGTAATGGTTAGTTGTCATGGTAACTAAAAAATTTTTGGGAAAATTGCAGTAGCGATTCCAAACCTTTGGATTATTTGCAGACTTTACGTTAACATTCAATTTGTGTCACTAACGGTCTCAAACCTTTGAAAAAATAGCACTTGAAGTCCAAATTGACAGAAATAGTTAGTTCTATCGTTAATTGACCTAAAAAATTAAAAAAATTAGATATTTTGACCAATTTAAACGAGGCATTTTCGTCAATCACATATTAATAATTAAAATAATTGAATTAAAATCCAAAAAGGAAAAAAACTGCCCCATCCCGCCTTCATCTTCTTCTCCATTTATATACCTTCACTTCTTGTGGAGTCACTGTTGTACCATCAAAACCTACAAAACTTCCTTCCTCTTAATCGCATCAAATAACTCATACTTTTCCGCCTTGACACCGCTAAGCCACTGACATTCGCTGTGCAACCTTCGTCCTCATAAAATTCCAACAAATTCTTCACTCCCACCAAACCGCATGTGTAGCCTCCAACCAGACCTAATTCCTCAATTTAGTATATGAAAAAGCCTTGGACACCGAGTCGAAATCCTATCATCACCGAAGTATGGGATTCAATCATCCGTTGAAGACTCAAGCTCCAGACAGAACACACTACAATATTTGGAGAATAACTCTTATTGAATTCAAAGCAAGCTTCCGTTTTATATAGCCTTACAAACTGGAACAAGAAATAAGAAAATAAGAGCCCACGTTCTACACTCCTATGAGCGTGGTATTCTAGTTAGAGAATAAATCAAACAACACAGCATGACCCTAACAAATAGGATTTATTAACAAAAAGATAAATAAACAAATAAAAGAGTTTGACTTTTTCAACAATTTCCTCCCCTAAACTGATTTGCAGTCTGCAAACAGTTTACTTCTGGTATTGCATATACACCAAGCTGCTCTCGAAGCCTTAAGAACGCATCAAGCTTCAATGGCTTGGCATAATATCAACAACTTGATTCTCTATAGCACAATGAACAAGTTCCAACATTCCATCTCTAACAAGATCACGAAGAAAGTGGAACCTCATGTCAATATGTTTGCTCCTTCCATGTAGCACAGGGTTCTTTGACAGCTTAACAGTCGAACAATTATCACAAACACTGTAGTACTCTTATTTTGAATGTGATCGAGCTTCTCTAGTACTCTCCTCATCCAAACTCCCTGGCAAGCACACGAAGCATCAACTACATACTCTGCCTCCAGTTCCAAGCTTGAAGACATAACCAGAAGTACTTCTTCGATCATTTAAGTCAACTGCATAGTCACTGTCAGTGTAACCCAACAGAATCCCATTTTTACCCTTCTTGTAAAAGATCCCCAAATCCATAGTGCCTTTCACATATCGAAGCACTCTCTTTACTGCTTGTAAATGCAGCTCAGTGTGACTGCCCATATATTTGCTAATTAAACCAACAACATACATTAAGTCAGACCTTGTTGCAGTTAAATACATAAGGATTCCAACTATTTGCTTGAAAGCAGTGGCATCAACTTTAGCTCCCTTCTCGTCCTTCATTAACTTAACTCCTGGTACAATAGGGTTCTTGACTGAGTTGCTATTTACCAACCCAAACCTTTCCAACACATCTCGAGCATACTTCTTTTGACTGATGTAGATCCCATCTTCATTTTGTAAAACTTCAACTCCAAGGAAATATCTCATCCTTCCAAGATTAGTCATTTCAAACTCGAGCATCATAGATTTTTTAAACTTCTCAAACATCTCCACATTATTACCAGTAAATATAAGATTGTCAACATACAAACTAACAATAAGAAATTTACCTCCAATACCAGATTTTATAAACAATGTATGCTCAAAACTGCACTTTTCAAAGCCTTCCTTCACAAAATAAGACTCGATCTGGTTGTACCATGCCATTGGAGATTGCTTAAGACCATAGAGCGCCTTCTTTAGCCTGTAGACCTTGTCCTCCTACCATTTTCTTTCATAGCCTTGAGGTTGATCTACAAAAACTTCCTCAGTGAATTTACCCTGCAAGAAGGCACTCTTCACATCTAGTTGGAAGATATTCCACCCCTTCTGAGCTGCAAGAGCAATCACCATTCTGATAGTGTCCCATCTTGCAACTGGGGTAAACACCTCATTATAATCAATTCCACGCTCTTGCTCATACCCTTTAGCCACGAGGCGAGCTTTGCACTTGTCCACATCTCCATGCTCGTTGAGCTTTGTTTTAAACACTCATTTCACACCAATTTTCTTAGCTCCAGCAGGTAGAGTGGTCAACTCACATGTCTCATTCCTTTCGATAGCTTCAATTTACAAATCCATAGCTTCCTTCCACTTTGGACTTCAACATCCTCTTAGAATGTGATAGGATCGGCAGCAGCAAACATAGCACCATCTTCTTCCTCAGACAGACCCAAGTCTTCACCATTAACATAGTCTTCCAACAAAGGAAGCCATCTTCTAGTCCTCTCCTCATACGAGCTTGGTGAATTTTCATCAAAAAGCTCATGTAATGATGAACTAGCTCCACCTTCTACTTTAAGCTCACTATCCTCACCTTCTTCATTACTTTGTTCACTACATTCATCATCATCTCTCCATTCTAAAACGTCAAGCCTCACTCCTTTTGCACTTCTTTCCCAATTCCAACACTCATTTTCTTCAAATTCTACTTCCCTGCTCACTACAATACGTTTAGCAACAGGGTCATAAATCCTATAGGCCTTTGATTCCTCACTCCTTCCCAACAACACATACGGAAAACTTTTATCATCTAACGTCAACCTCTTGTTGTCTGGAATGTGTACATGTGCAACACATCCAAACACCCTAACACCGAAAAATAGTCTACAGTATACTTGATACCGCTCCAAGCTTCTTCTAGAGTCACATCCTTTAAGGCCAAGGTTAGGCTTCGATTCAACACATGCACACTCCACTTCATAACTTATGGCCAAAACACTTTAGGAACCTTCTTCTCAGACAACATACTTCGAACTATATTCATTATGGTTCAATTCTTTCACTCAGCAGTCCCAT
The DNA here is from genome assembly GCA_903798375.1 of Fraxinus sp. D2006-0159. Classification (NCBI taxonomy): domain Eukaryota; kingdom Viridiplantae; phylum Streptophyta; class Magnoliopsida; order Lamiales; family Oleaceae; genus Fraxinus; species Fraxinus sp. D2006-0159. The sequence continues at coordinate 3,642 of CAIGRQ010209264.1, read as the reverse complement.
TTTGTTGAGGTGTATAGGTTGCCGTCAACTGTCTTCTAATGCTATTATTCTCCCAACAATGATTGAACTTTGATGATGTAAATTCACCTCTCCCATTCGTGTGCAAACATTTTATAAATTCACCAGTTTCCTTTTCAAGAAGTTGCTTGAAAATTTTAAACACACCAAATGCTTCTGATTTTCACACAAGAAATAAATCCAAGCTTTTCTGCTAAAGTCATCAATGAAGCTAATCAAATACCTCTTTTTGCTGCTTAACACTGGTTTGATCGGTCCACAAATATCAGCATCGACTAGCTACAACCTTTGAGAAGCCCTCCATGGGCTCTTCTTTGGTATAGTCTTTCAGTGTTGCTTCCCGCTAGGCAATTAGTGCATATTTTACTCGGAGTCTTGCATGCAAGCATACCCTTCACCATCTTTTTATATTGCAACGTTCTCAAGCTCTTAAAATTTAGGTGACCATACCTGCAATGCCATAGCTGTGACATATCTTCTGAGGCATGATCAGACTTCTTTTTGGATGATACAACTTACACATTCTTCCTTAAATTAGGATAGCAAAGCCATTTTCTTAAAGTTGTCCAATGCTAAGCAGGTTATTCTTTAACTCTGCTATGTAGAACACTTCTGTAATCCCACCAACCTCCATTTTTATACTTCATTTTCCAGTGACTGCCATCCTGGTGTTGTTCCCAAGCTTTACTGAATGTCCGAAACTTTCATCAAGGTATGAGAACCATTTCTTGTTCCCACTCATATGGTTACTAAAACCAGAGTCGAGGAACCACACATCCTCCTTTCTCGAGTTGTTAAGTTCTACATACGACATTAACAACATCTCCTCTTCCTCCTCCAACTCAACATAGTTTGCATTCTTTTCCCAGCTAGGACACTCGTATTGAAAGTGCCCTAGTTTGTAGCACTTGTAGCATTCCATAATTTCTTTGTTGAAAAGTTTTCTTCCTCTGCCTCGGCCTCTTCCTCTATAAGCTCCGCGTCCCCTTCCCCTACCTCCAATTCTGTCCTCATACGAGGCTTTGAGTACATGCTCTTCACCACCACTATGCCCATTCATCCTTTGCTCATGCACTAACAAGCTGCTCTGTAACTCGTCGATTGTTAGAGTGTCCAAATCGTTAGATTCTTCTACTAAACAAACGACATAGTCAAATTTTGAAGTCATAGACCTCAAAATTTTCTCAATAATAACAACTTGATCCATCTTCTCACCATGTATCTTCATCTTGTTAGCAATGGTGAGATTACGAGCAACGTACTCGTTTACTCCTTCTCCTTCCTTCAACTGCAAGACCTCAAACTCTCTTCTTAGGGCTTCCAATTGTGCTCGCTTTACCCTTGTTGAACCCTGATATTTTTGCTTTATCTCCATAATCTTTCGATCTATAGCTTGAAACAAATAATTCTTGACCTTCAAATCTTTCAACTTCTAATCCTCTATTATCTTGCTCTGAGCCTCAGTCAACAATGTTCCCTCTAGTGTCGCAGCTATTCCATTCTCCACTAAACTCCAATATTCCTTTGATCGAAGGAAATTTTCCATGAGCATTGACCAGTGATCATAATGGCCATCAAACTTAGGAATCGCAGGTTGAACGACGTTGCTTTCTGTAGCTATACTTCGATCACACAAAGACACTCTTTCCTTTCTCTCTCTCGGTCAGCCCCTGTGATGAGGTTCTAATACCACAATTTGTTGAAGACTCAAGCTCCAGACAAAACACACTACAATATTTGGAGAATAACTCTTATTGAATTTAAAGCAAGCTTCCGACTTATATAGCATTACAAACTGGAACAAGAAATAAGAAAATAAGAGCCCACGTTCTACACTCCTATGAACGTGGTATTCTAGTTGGAGAACAAATCAAACAACACAGCATGACACTAACAAATAGTATTTATTCACATAAAGATAAATAAACAAATAAAAGACTTTGACTTCTTCAACATCATCAACAACCCCAATTTTATTTCAATTTTATCTTTACTCTCTAAATCTTGCAAATCTCCAACACAAGTCGGTGGGTAAGTGTTAACAATGAATGAAGAATCATGAAAATACTTATGTGTGTCTCTCACTTTTGAGTTGGGTCATCTCACAGTATGTGAGGCCATGCTATAACTAATTTTTTTTGCGAGTTCTTATTCACTAACAATATGTGTACAACCTAAAGTTGAGAAGCAAGTTTGAGGGCCACTTCTGATCCCTAATATTAGTGTTGCTTCGACAATGGTAAAGGTCCAACACTGGTGCTGCTCTAGCAATGGTCGACAGTTGTTGAGTTTTGTGACCAAGAAGATGAAGGATTTGGGTTGGGGGGGTGAGGTAGATTTTTTCCTTTTTGGATTTTAATTTAATTATTTTAATTATTAATATGTGATTGATGAAAATGCCCCTATTTAAATTGATCAAAATATTTAATTTTTTTTCATTTTTAAGTCAATTAACGGTGGAATTAACTGTTTCCGTTAATTTGGATTTCAGGTGCTAATTTTTCAAAGGTTTGGGATCGTTGATGGCACAAACTGAAGGTTAATATAAAGTCTACAAAAACTCAAAAGTTTGAGATCCTGTTGCAATTTTTCCAAAAAATTATGTATTTTAAAATAACTTACAATTCTTTATCATCATCTCGAACGTGCTGCATAAATTTATGCATAACCACTTTAATGAGCAAATAATCTAACTTTTGAAACATAATATTGCCCAAGTAACGACAAAAGAGAGAGATAAATCAAAGCCAATCATACAGAAAATTAGAAAACGGGGTTTTTAAGCAGGGGTTACCCTTGAATCTCGCATTTCATAAGTCTTTTCATAATAGAGACCCATGGTAACATTATGACCCGTTTGGCATCGATTTTGAAAATTCAAAAGGATCTTCTGAGATGAGAGTAAAATTTCACTCCAATGACACTTTTAATTACCACACAATATGGTGTAATGAATAGTATTACAAATTTGATAATTAAGAAGAAAATAGCACTAGAACACATAAATATTTAAAAAATGAGACATAAATGTCCAACTTCAAGAATTTCTTCTCGACATAGACAAATCAAGAATAAAGATTTACACATTGCACTTCGAAATACAATAATAAATCATTTGTGGGATGAGTACACCGATTTCGAGAAATAAATAACAAAAGTAGTTGTGATTTTTATTATATATATTTTTTTGTGCGTTTAGTGTAATTTTTTAATTTGGTATTCAGTTTAATTCTTAATTATCTGTAAATGCAATATTTTAGCTCATTGAATAATTTTTAACTTAATAATTCTATTGATAATATTATTTGTAGTTAAATGATTTTTTAATAAATTAATTGTTGAGAAATAAATATTAAGGAAATATTATTCATTTATTGTAAAATTTGATATAATCAATGGAGAGGTATATTATGTAACTTCAAACTATTGAAGATGTCCTAAAGAAACCATATGACCCTTTCGACGGTGGTCGAGTTGGTGAAGCAGGTGAACGCAGAGATCGAAGGTCTCGAGTTCGAATCATCTGCCAACACTTCCTCGATCGAGCTCATCACACCGGACTTGCCTAGTGCAATTTATCTTTCTTGTGTGGTTTGCGGGCTACTGCACATGGAACGAGGTTTA
>CAIGRQ010209223.1:0-19308 GCA_903798375.1 Fraxinus sp. D2006-0159 | reverse complement strand
CGGATATAAAATTACATGGGGTATGCTTTTTTTGGAAGTAAATTTTCAATTGTAAAATTTCTCCCAAATTCTTTAAAAGTTCGATTGTGCTCCCCAACGTTCAAGTCCTGTATCTGCCCCAGCTTGAGCGTCTAAGTTTGCACGATCATGGCATCCCTCGCCGTTGATTGGAGAATCCGCCTATAACGTATATGCTGAAGTGTGTGGATGTCATACAAGTGAAGAAAAGAGGAGTGGAGATCTGTTGTTGGATCCCAACCAAATCCAGAGGGCAACAGAATCAGTACGTCCAAACATCATTGAAATTTAGATGGCATTTGTTGAGAAAGTGATATTTAAGTCGTTGAAGCTTCTGTACTTTGACTGGAGGAATTTATGTATGCTGTTTGAACTTCGAGGATGTTCAATTGGGGTGCCACTTGGAAGAATGTCACCTAATTGACCAATACAATTTCTATGGCCCCTCTTCATGATGTGCCCTCCCCCAGTATAACCCTCTTCAGCCTCATCATACGATTTGAAGAAGTTCTTGTCTTGCCTCTTGACATCTCAATTGAATACTCCTGACCTCACTGCTTCACACAAACAAACGGTTGGGGTACTGCACAAAAAGTGGAAAATGGTTGGGGCAGAAAAGAGTATACTGCAAAAGCATATACACTTGCCTCACCTTCACCGGAATCACCACCATAGGATTAATAATAGAAAGAAGCAACAAGTGAGAGATGTTCCAAAAGGGTGTTTGGCTATAAAAGTTGGGCAAGGTGAAGATGAGAAACAGAGAATTGTGATCCCTCTTACGTATTTCAATCATCCTTTGTTCTTGAAGTTGTTGAAAGAAGCAGAAGAAGAGTATGGCTTCGACCATAGAGGCACGATAACCATTCCTTGCCATGTTCAGGACTTTCGACATGTTCAGGGCATGATCAATGATGAAATGGAACAGCATCAGACACATCATCATCATTTTGGTTGTTTTAAGTTTTGACAGACATAACATGTGTCAAATTTAAGGAGATGAAGCCTAGTTCTATTTCTTTGAATTTTCTATATTCTTTATGCTAATGTTTTTTATTGCAGTAAAGCTAGTGCTTTTGTCATTTTGTAAGCAAAGAAATTTGGTATTACTATGTTGTTTCTGTATACTATTATCTAGAACTAATTTAGTAAAGACAAGAAAAAGTACGAGTTCTTCATACTATTGTCTGATTGAAGAATGCAGCATGCAGATGATATTGTGGAAGAGAGAAACATTAGTGTTGGAAACAAAGGAGATGAAGAAGAAAATAGAAACCCGAATGAAGAAAAATCCAGAAAAAATTATCAAGCTTTGAAAAATTTAGAACATTGTCTTACAGCTATATTTGCCTCCTTTTGATTCTTGAAATTGCTTGCAGGATGCACCAGCAAATAGTTTTGAGGATTGAACAAGCCTTGAAAGATTAATCACAAAGCATAACTGAAAAATCCTAAAGAACTTTAAGATGATTTCTGAATGGTTTATTATTGATTATTAAACTCGATACTCCTATTTTAATGTTATCCTGATTATTATCATAAAAAGGATATGCAAATCCGAAATCATTGATTTATTAAACACGGTGACTGAATAATGTTAATTCATTCTAATAAGTAAATTTACAAATAATCTAAAAGAAAATATTGTGTTATTGTTACATCTATTCTCAGGGCTGAGAGTTAAGAGTAAACATAATGTTTAGTGAAACAAATATCATATTTATTCAAATCAAACATAATAAGATCAGAATTTTGAATTAGAGGTTTAACAAGGTAAGAAATCTACATACATTGCTGAAATGATTGGTGCATAATCATATTGGGGCCTAATCACCTCAACCATGATCTCCTAAGGTCACTGGTTGAAGATGGAGAAACCTCTCCTGCAAGACTCTCTGTATAGCATGAAGAATAGTGGGATTGTTGTTCAAACCCTGCCAGATGTACTCCGCTAGTAACGCTCTTAAAGCTTGGACTTCTCAAGTTATGACCCCCGTATTTTCCATAGGTTTTACCTACATTGTAATTGTAGGGATCTGGGACTGGGACAGGGTACAATAAGCGCTTTTTTGCTCCTATTCTTTCCCTCTCTGGTGTTGACGGCCTCTGTCTTGGTGCACTCTGTGAACGAATCCTTGACTTGGCAGACTCAGTTGCAGCCATGTAATTAGGCATTGCACAACCAGTACCAGTCGCATTTATTGTGTTCTTAGGCTTATTGTGTGGTTGCAAATGCCCACCACTATCGTAAGAGTAATCTGACCTTATGCTTGGAGTTTGAGCCATGTGATAGCTTCTTTCTTCTCTTGCACAGTGAGGACTAGCAGAGCGGACTTTAGGTCTTGTTTTAGATGGTGAAGGCGTAACAGGGGAATACAAGGGTTGATTTTGATGGGCAGCTCCTGCTCTATGAAGAGGGGAACTTGGTCTTTGTTGATGTTGAGCACTCGACATTCGGAAATTGGGAGCTAAATATGAATAAGGCTGTGGAGTGTCGTCAATTTCCACGGTTTTAACATAATCCCTTTGATCAGTTGAGGCTCTTCCTCTGCTATCCCATGGCTTTGTTGCCATCCACCTGTTTAGCCACTGGTATTTTTCACCAAGCTCATTTTCACTGCCTAATGATGTATTCCTACCAACTCTCCACATCTGCTAAATATATTGCGATGCATGAGATTTGCAAAATTAGCTACCCCGAGTTGTATTTTTCTCTTAAATGGACAAAATTGCATCAAGGCATTAATAACAAGATTCTAATTCAACAAAAGCATAAAAAGCATTAGAGGTACAAATGTTTTGGCATGCTTAGACAGTTAAAAGAGTTCACTAGTACCTGTTTAGGCAAGGCGTGTGATAAATTTCTTTCACGCCTCAGGGCAGCTTCTTTTCTATTCTGTAACATTGCTTTTACCTCATTAATGGTATGCGGACGGTCATCCCAATCATCTGGAATGCTGCTTCCATCCCTTGACTGGAATTTACAGTCACCATTGAATATCAAATTAAACTAACGAAAATGTACATAAAACAAGTTGATGCAAGGGAAAGTTAACCCCCTTACCATTGATTTCCTGTCAGAAAGAGACGTATCGTGGAGGCACCGTGATTCCAATACACTATTGGTGTCGCTAAATGTCGATTTTCTGCTTCCTTCGCTTGATTGCCTCTTGCATTGGTCAAGTACCCGAGCCTGTACTCGAACAAGAGCTTGCATGCATCTCAGGGTCATCTTCGCTTGCTTCCGCACATTGTGACCCCTTACTAGAGCTTGCAATTTTACCAGCCCTTTTAATGCACAAAGAGCTCTCCTTGCCTTCAGATATACAAGTAACAAACAAATCCATTAGCCCCTTTCTTCCCGTGGAGCAATTAAAAGAGAGAGACGACTAGTGTTCAAGTTAATTTGGTTCTGCCTATATTAATGTAACATTACAAGTTCCACATATTTGACAAGATAGAGAATTGATTGCCCACAGCCCCACAGACACAAATTAATGATACAATTGTCCTCTTTATATTAATCCAAGAAAATGATATGGAGTCCAATGCATCTATTATGTCTAGGAGAGTTCTTTGTATACAATATTCAAACCATCGAAATAATAATTAGATCTATATATAAACAACTCACTAGATATCCTCTGAAAGCTGTTTGAATGACAAGGGCAGCACGATGCTCCTTTGCATAATTTGTGGGATGCCTTGCAACTTCAGCTGCAGCTTGGGCTGTGACTACTGCAGCCTCAGCAGCTGCTGCAGTTGCCACAGCCACAGCAATAGCATGCCTTTGGTCATGAATTGAAACAGCTTCCAAAGAACTGGTCACTGAAGGTGCAGCACCGGCAGCATTGCTCGTTTTAGGTGGGGTTGCATTAATCTCCTGGTGGTTGAGCTTCCGAAAAAGCCATCTACGTTTCTCCCTCTTCTGCATACAAAAACCAGTAAAGGAATTTGCTCATCGAAGGAAGTAAATCAATAGATTGACTATTCCAGATGAACGCAGATCAACTAAAGGTACCTTTTCTTCTTCCTCTTCTTGTTCGCCTTGGTTTCTCTTGTTCCTCTTTTCACCGTCTTTAACAGGAGATCTGAATGCTCTTTTGACCGCCGTCAGCCAAGATGATCCCCCTTTCTTTCCCATAAAAGATGGGCGATTGAATTACAGTGAAAAAAAACAGCTAAAGAACAATGAAAGAAAAAGATGTGTAGGAGCTATTAGTTATTATCTTCTCCTAACACTGCCACAATTTTGGTATAGTTTATGAAGATTAATGAGTAAGAGAGAGAATATGAATGCTAGCTAATTCTCTTGAAAAAGCTCTGATCTTTTTCTTTTTTTCCTGGGGCAAAAGGAAGACAGCGATGGAGGTGGGGGTGTCAGAGAGAGTGTGGTCTGCAGCTTTAGATACAAAATTATTTAATAGGCAGACCCCAGAATGGAACGTGCATGAGAAAAAGTAAAGAAGAGAGAGATTATCTGCTGCCTGAGTATCTGTTATCCTACATAAATGTGCGTGAATGAGTGAGTGAATATCGAGAAGAGCACGTTGAAAGCTGCATCACCAAGTCGTTGAAGGAGACAATGCACAGCAACCAAAACTCACGTCTTGTGAGAGAGGCACTTGCCTTTAGCTTAACTTTCTCATCACTTTCTCCTTAATAAACAACTGAACACCTCTCGTGGCATCACGTGTTCCCACCAGTACTCACCCAGCTCACTTGCGCATGCATTTTGCCCATTGATTTGAATAAATGAAATTCAAATCAACGAACAAGATGCATGTCACTTTATCATCTGTCAAACTTTCTGTCAAATTTAATGTACATGTAGCAACTTAAATTTGGAATAGTGAAATAGGGATGGCAAAATCTCTGTTTATTTCGCACATTTTATCGACTTCTATTAAAATTTATTAAAAAATTGACTTTTAGCTACACCGTATACGAGCTTAATATTTGGTTATTTGAACGAAGGTTGACTCATATTAGCATATATATGTAGTTTTTGTAGGAGAAACATTGACGTAAAAGGAAAGAGGATTGACAATAAAAGGACCAAAAAGACACGAAACAAAAAAAACTTGTGGAGAATGTAAGAAAATTAGAGCCTAACTTTCGGTACAAAGATCTCCACTGGGCAAATGATATATCATTGTAAAGATAATTCAATTTGGAGTTCAATGCAAGAAAAATAATCACAATTCACCGTTGTAGATCGAATATTATGGACACTCAAAATCAAACCATCAGAATAGAAAATCTATTGTTGGTCGCGTATGGTAGCCGAATACGCCTCGGGACTTCGGTTGATCAGCCCCAAATTGAGATTTTTTTTGTCTTTTGACTTAAAATCATGGACAATCTTGATGTTTTCTAGGACGCTCTCGACACTACAGAAAATTATATAAAGAGCGAATCTAGATCAATAAAAGGGGAGGATACTACTTGCAAAATCTTAAAAGGCAAAATACAAGAGTTCTCTAATTGAAAAAGAAAACCATCGATGTTTTTCTTGGAATCAAAGCAAGGTAAAAAAAAAAATATCATTAAGGTACATTGAAAATAATCAAGGTTTGAAAGATTATTTTCCCTTTTACTTCCATTATTTTGAAATCCCGGGGATTTATTATCATTCAAATATGTATTTTTTTAATTCAATCATGTATGATTAACAACAAAACCTTGTAGGCAACTAGATCCACACGAGTGAGTAGGAAGGTGATTTATTTTCTATTTTGACTTTTAAACCATCCATACCACCCATTTCATCACAATGGTGTAGCTTTCATACCTCTTATTCAGTCGTCTTCAAGTCATTACATCAATATCTCCTTTATTTTCTTATTTTTTATTCTTGATAATTAATTAATTATATATTCTATTGCTACTAAAATCATTAAATTAAATTTTTTATTTAATTAACTAGAATATTATTTTTATTAATAAATTTAATAAGCAATACACTTAGCCCCTATTTGGTTTGGATTAAAATCCAATTAAAATCTCAAATCAAAGCCAACAATTATTTTAAACACATATTTCATGAAACTCACAACTTTTTAACTGCACATTTAATCAATTCTTATCAAAATCAACTAAAAATTTAATTTTAATCTCTACCAAACAACCACTTAAATATCAGCGGTGGATTTAGGGAACTGTATTGGGCTTCAGCCCAGTACCCGAGCCCATTTCAATTTTTTAAGTTTATTTTATGAGAAAAAAAAAACCTATGTGTAATTTCCTCAATTTTCTTTTCATAATTTTAAAAAAAAATTATATATATATATTTACGTATTAGCTCGGCTTAACATTTTTGTTTAGTCCAATCTTGGATCTGCTTAATATCACAATTAAAAACTTTTCATTCTCATTCTTCTACTCATTTTCAACAACACATTCTTCAATAAAATAATATTTTTCATCACATTAATAATTTTTCCTTTTTTTTCAACAACATATTTTCCATCAATCTCCTATTCCAGAATACATTCTTTCAAAATAACGTGGCTCAAACAAATCTTTAACTCACAATATATATACATGAGCCTGTTTGGTAGGGCTACTAATCAGATTAAAATTGAAAATATGACCGTTGTTGGGTTCCACTCGTCCAATAAAAGTCAACCATAACGACTAATTTTTCAATTTTAATCTCTACCAAACACACTATATATATATTATATGAAACACTGTTCATTAAGTTCAGTCTTTAAATTTCACTGTGAATCGTTTTCAAATAAGTTTTGTTCAAATAAGTCCTCACTTTTATCAATGGACTCCGTCGTCGGTCATTCCACTAGAAGAAAACCGAAAGAGAAAAAGAAAAAGAAACGAACAAAAAGCTTGGGGGCTTGATGGCAACTGAATACCCTTAACCAACCTCCAATCCTCCATGGATTCCTTGGACTGTCTGCAATTGGACACGTATGATATTTCTGGGCGTTTGCTTCGACTATGCTAATGAAACTCCATAAGAATTAATATCCCTTTCTCGATTACTTTGCTTGTACTTTTGACTTCCTAATTTCTATAAAAATTGTATCTTTGCTTCAGCCTTCAAGTTTGTTCTTCTTTTAGCAAAATTCATCAATTACTTTGCTCTTCCATTAATCTACTTCATCTTCATCTTCATCTTCATCATCATCATCATCTTTTTTTCCCCATAGTTCTGGTCTAATGTTTGTTTGTCCTGAAATTCTAGACAAAGAAAAGAAAAGGGGAAGTCATTTTTCGTATCTGGGAAACTTTTGCGGCTTACCATTAATATCCTTGCTCCGTTAAATCAAAATTGGGGGGAAATGGCGGCTTCTGCTAGTGGGATTGCTGCTATCAACAATCTTCGGTTAATTCACGGTTCTTTGTCAAGAGAGTATAATTTTCTTGCAACCCCAAAGCCCAACAATCTCAAAGTGAGACCTTGTGCAAGAATTTCAGTTTCGGAGAGCTCTGGTGCTGTAATCACAAAAAGAAACAAGTTTCGGAATTTTAGGCTCCTGAAATCAGTTGAATTGGATATGTTTGTCACCAGTGACGATGAGGATGAAATGAGTGAAGGATTTTTTGAGGCAATTGAGGAACTGGAGCGCATGACTCGGGAACCTTCTGATGTGCTTGAGGAAATGAATGATAAATTATCAGCCCGTGAGTTGCAGTTAGTTTTGGTGTACTTTTCGCAGGAAGGGAGGGACTCTTGGTGCACGTTGGAGGTGTTTGAGTGGCTGCAAAAGGAGAATAGGGTTGACAAGGAGACGATGGAACTGATGGTGTCAATAATGTGTTCATGGATGAAGAACTTAATTGAGAGGAAGAATAAGGTTGGGGATGTGGTTGATCTTTTGGTGGACATGGATTGTGTTGGGTTGAAGCCAAGCTTTAGTATGATTGAGAAGGTAATTTCTTTCTATTGGGAATTGCGAGATAAGGAAGGTGCAGTTTTATTTGTCAAAGAGGTGCTAAGGAGGGGGATTACATGTTTGGACGGTGATAAGGAGGAGAATAAAGGTGGTCCGGTTGGATACCTCGCATGGAAGATGATGGTAATTGCTAAATGCTCTCAATAACTCGTCCATGTTATTTGCTGTTTTTTTACGTCAGCAGATATATTTCTAGATACTCTCATTACCTAATAATCAATTGGATGGATGCAAAATAACATATATCAAGTAATGTTGATTTGCGTGTTATAATTAAGGTGTTGTTTCGTAGTGCTCTTGAAATCTTACAGCCACTTTAGCAAATGCATGGTTAATTGCAATTATAAGAATTATACTGTTATTTTTTTCCATCATGTCTTTTGGTGTTTGATACTTCGTCTGGTCAGTAAATATTTGAAGTAGACTCATTTTACTATTGTGTTTGCTTCCCAAGAATTCTGGAGGAAAACATTGTCCAACCGTTGGAGCCAGGATTTCCTAGTTGGGTGGGCAAGTAAACAAGTTTTAGTAGTTTCATACATATTCCGTAGAAATTGTATGTAGAAAAAATTAGTTGTATCAAAGAGAAAGAGGGATAAGATGCATCAACAAATAGACTTATTCTACACTAAAACAGATATGCATCTCCTTTTCTTTGGGTAGTTCTGATAATTTTTTCTTTGTCCCAATTCCAAACCTCATGCAGATTTGTTTCTCACTCTATGCTTAACCATTATAATCCTAGGTAAGCAATTCTATTGTTGTTCTTGCTTTTCCCACTATTACTCCAGCAAATGATGTTATGTACATTCAATCTTATATTGTGATTTGTCTTATTATCTTGGAACGAACTTCATCAAGTGGTTAGGTAAAATTGTCTCCATGCTGATGTTTTCGTCATATATGCCTCTAGGATGCCTGACCAAGAGAAGGGACTTCTTTATTTGATCACATGTTATAGTAGCATTGACATTTAGAAACCAGTGGATCTCCTTTTCTAAAGATTAAAACCATTGGACTACTGCTTTCTCGATTTAACATTAAGAGTTTTGTTTTATCAATAGATGATTACTTTCCCCTCTCCAGTCTTTTATTTTGAGCATTAGGTGAAGTTGATGTCCTGGGTGCAGAATGTACTGTTTACAAAACATGGTTTTGTTGTATGACTTCTTATGCTTAAATGCTTACTTGGTGTTTCCTGGATTTCCATGAGTCATCTAGGATTGTGGATCTCGGAGTTGGACATGAAAACTGTCAAAATTTGGGACCTGGGAATTTGGTCTACAAGGGTCTTGATTATAAACTAATATTTAGATGCACCAAATTTGTTGTTCAAAATATGTGGTTTGAAACATGTGAATCCTCAGCAGAATATATAGGCAGATAAAAAAATTTCATTTGCTGCTAGCTTAGTTCTATCACTTGTACTCGTCAGCTATTCTGCCCAAGCCTGCTTGAGGAAGATTGATGTAGGACAACATAATTAGGGTTCTTTTTATTAGTAGGATCATGTCTTAGAATTTTGATAGGATTTCTAGTTATTGTAGGAGTATGATATTAGTTTTCTTATTTTAGTAGATTTATTTATTTTCTTAGTCTACTACTATTAAGAGATTACTTCTTCTTTCAATACCTACAGAAAAAGATGGCTAGGCTTGTTCCAAATGGAAATAGCGCCATTTGTCGCCAATCTATGGCCCGGTTGCAATGTTGTCCTCATTTTATGGTTTTCAGGATGAAGTCTCTAACCAATAGGTTAGGTACCCAAGTAGTCCCTGGAGTCTAAATCTGTCCATTTTGACCGTTATTGTGCATGTGTACTTAATGTGCCTAACTTTTGAAGAATAATAAATTGGTTTGACTGCTGTTGCAATTCCGTTCCCTGCTATAATTAGAATAGAAAAAGAAAAAGAAAAAAGGTAATAGAAAAAGAAAGGAAAGGAAAAAGAAGAAGAAAAAATCCTAAAACCCGGCTCATGCTATCACCAATCCACCAATGGCTCCCCCTGGCTCAGTTACAGCGCCCCACTGATTTCCTTCTACGCTGCAAGACGAATATGAAAGTTGGCAACGGGTAGGTTTATCCAGTGAATCCTTCTTTTGTAAAGCATATCTGAAGATTTATGTATCCACTTACTAATCCCTCTTGCGGCAGTGAAGCAATTTTTGTAGAAAGATTTAAGTCACATTTTTTGAAGTGCATTCACGCAAACATGGTATGTGTTGATTTTGAGGAAACTTTTTCCTACGTTTTTCTGTTTTTAGTTCATTTATATGCTCTAGTTTTTGAGCATTCTGGTTCTTGTTGCTAGATTCAGTGTTCTTATAGTTTGCAGTTTAGAACCCATGAAAATATTATATGCATTTTATATTAATTAAAGATTTTAAATTCCCATATTCAGAGCACCAAAGGAATGTATTTCTTATTTTCTGCTGCATTTTACTCTGAGAACTTTTATAATGGCCATGAAAATGCCTCATTTATAGTGCCATATTGGAGATAGATAGGCTTGGGCTTTCATTTTCTGTCTAGTTCAATGGAGAAAATGGTGTTGGTCCAATTGATTTTTGCAGTTTGGGTTTTTCGTTTGTATGTAAGGTGAAAGCAAGGATGCTTACTGATATAGTAAATTGATTGTCACTATTTGCCTTTCATTCAAATCAGACAGAGCTTCCATATGGGGCTTGCTTAGTTGAATATATAATAATGAGAAAACCTTATAAAAGGATATGGTGGTGAAAGGTTTTGGTTGTGTTTCTGTCGGTGACAATGGTGGTAGTTGTGGGACTGGGACAGTGTGGTGGGGAGGGGTAGTTGGAGAAGACAAATGCATTTGTGTTTTTTTTTCCTTCTTATTTTTAACTAATGCAAGGGTTTTATGGTCTTTTCAGTGCAAAATGTTAGCATGTGATATTCACATGCACTGGTAAAATAGATGGATTCAGTAAGGGACTACTTGCGCACTCAAAAAGTAGAAGTTAGGGACATTGCCTCCAACAAAAATAAAATGGGGGTGACGCTGGGATTGAGGCCCTAGGGTGCGGACGAATGGTGCTTTTTTTCCCTGTATGTAATCATAATCAAATTCATTATATTCAAGTTATTCAAATAATATTCTTAAGCTTTCACTTTTTCCCTTGTTTTTACGAGATTCAGTTTCTACTGCTGCACCAAATTGAACATGGTTTGCCATCTCTTCTGCTGTTGGGAGGCTGTTAGGTAGTCTGGTCAGAGAGATCAAGTCCAACGAATGTCCAGGAGGCTGGTTGTACACAATCTCAAATAAAGACTTAGCAGTGAAATGATTAGGCATACTATTGAAAGCAAACTCAATTTCTAGTTTGGTTAGGAGTAGATTATTAGTTTTTGTTTCTTTTTAGGAGATTTATTCTCTTCTTAGCCTACTAGGATTTGGAGATTACCTGTTCTACCAATACTTATATAAGAAGACACCTAGGCTTATTTGTGATCATAATCAAATTCATTATGTTCAAGTTATTTAAATAATATTCTGAAGGCTTTAGCTTTTCCCTAGATTTTACAAGATTCAATTCTCCTAAGGTAAACTTTTGCAATAGCCTATAGGTAACCGGCCAAATCTATTTACTCGTATTTGCACTGCTATTTAATGGCATTTACTTATTAATATTATATAGCACTTTGAATAATACTTAACTAATAGAAGATAACACATATTGAAAGCTTTGTAATTTCCAATAAATTAATTTCAAATGTTGTTTTTGAAATTTGATAGTTAAAGTTGTAGTGAAGTATAAGGTTGCAATAGCAATGATGTACTGGGATGGTTGATAGTAATTGTGGTTTACTGCTTTTATCATGTGTAGAAGAGAATCATCAGATACATATCTTCTGCTGTGATAACCACAAAATTGGAATGAAATAATTACTTGCTGTTATATCGATCACATGACACATTTTTTAGGGGTTTGAATTTCTTTTGATTATTCGAACTTACACTATGAGTTGTATTCGTTATAGCTTGAGAGCCTAAGTTACTGAATCTTATCTCAGGAAGGTTGATCAATATCTTCTATTTTAACAAATGAAGCGATATTTCTCAATTGTATGCATAAGCATGAATCTTTTTTCTTGTAAGTGGGAGTGGAGAAAAATCACCAACTTTTGTTTTTGGACTTAGTCTATGATTCGCTCATGTTTATAAACTATTTATAAACACTCTAGTCACTTTTTATGAACAGAACCCACAAATACTACCTACTTATCCACCACTTCTATCATTTTATAATTTAAACCCCGTTTATAAACACTTCTCAAACATGCTATTATTTATGACATTGCTTGGAACTTGTATTGAGAGATTTGAGTGTTTTGGTAGCTAAAAGTTGCAACCTAGGTCACAAAGTAGGAACATGGAGCTCAAGAGTACTGAACGGGAATTGTGAAGCATCCAGGGGTTCCCTATTAGATACCTGAAATATGAAAGAAGACTATCAACCTCGAAGTTTTAATGTTAAATGAGAATACTAGGAAATGAATATTCACTAGCATGCTTTGATATGTTCTACTTATGCTTTTCTTACAATGTGGCCCTGATGTGGAGGATCCTTAAAAAAGAGCAATATGGTAGAGTTTAACTAGATGAACGAATTACTATCGCTCCCGTAGAAAATACATTTTCCTCCATTGTTATAGCGAGCCCAGTTTTTTGTTTGTGTGACAGTTAGAGATTATGGTGGTTTTGATGAATTGATTGACTAATGCAGTCCAGGAAGACAAGAGAGCACAGTCTTGGAACAATTTGTATTACTTTATTTTCTCTAATTACACCAGTTTAATTAATTAGGGTTAATTTTATAATTTTTAGGATTGTAGGGACTAAGAGTGCAATTTCTATTATAGTTAGCAATTAGGTCTAACAGTGGACTCAACAGCGTTATTTTTATTAAAAAATTGAATAGAGTTGTGTGAGAATTTTCCCCACTTTTTTAATCCAAATTCTAGGTATTCGTGCATGGATCAACGAGTGTTTGATGCCTAGTTTTCTGTCATTCTTAGAAATTAACAAACTAGAAGGTAATCGTGTCGTGTTATTTGTTTGGAATCAATGAGGGTTGATAGTGTTTGTGTTCATAGTTTCACGCTTCTCTCTGCGCCAATGGCACAAGTGCTTCAGCCACACATCAGATGAACCACACTCCCTGTTCACATGTCTACCTTTTAGATTATTCTTTTTTTTTTACCTATGTTAATGTGAAGAATTGATTGTTTCAGGCGGAGGGAAGCTACATGGATGCAGCCAAATTAGTGATTCACCTTAGAGAATGTGGTTTGAAGCCAGAGTTGTACAGCTATTTAATTGCAATGACAGCTGTAGTGAAACAGTTGAATGAATTAGGCAAAGCTCTACGCAAGTTAAAGGGATTCACCAAATCTGGTTTGATTGCTGAACTGGATGCGGAAAATGTTGGGCTGATCAACCAGTATCAAGAAGATGTTTTGGATGATGGTGTGCGCTTGTCTAAATGGGTTATTGAAGAGGGCGGTTCATCAATCCATGGTGTGGTTCATGAAAGACTTCTTGCTATGTATATCTGTGCTGGGCGTGGAGGTGACGCTGAAAGACAGTTGTGGGAAATGAAACTTGTTGGTAAGGAGGCTGAAGGAGATATCTATGACATTGTGTTAGCCATATGTGCTTCCCAGAAAGAAGTCAGTTCTATTGCTCGGTTGCTCACCCGAACGGAGGTTACAAGTTCTTTCCGGAGAAAGAGAACCCTTTCATGGTTGTTAAGAGGTTATATTAAAGGTGGTCATTTTGACAATGCTGCAGATACAGTAATTAAGATGCTGGACATGGGTTTGTATCCAGAATACCTTGATAGAGCTGCGGTGCTGCAGGGATTAAGAAGAAGAATTCAACAACCAGGAAATGTGGACACTTATCTCAATCTTTGCAAACGTCTTTCAGATGCAAATTTGATTGGTCCCAGTCTTGTTTATCTGTATATAAAGAAACATAAACTTTGGGTTGTGAAAATGCTCTGAGTGACTTGGAGAAGAGCCGAGAGATTCCGATAGGTTTGACNCTTGAGAAACTAAATGTGTATATATATGTTTTATTGTGTTATGCTATGATGGTCCGACGCGACAATAAGATCACAACTTCTTGAAATTCAGAATTTCAATGAGTTTTCCATACAGTCAAATTTTCGATGTGATCATCATTTTTTGTTTCCTTAAATTTTTGACCGATACAGGAAATAAATAAAAATTGAAGTGACAGGCGGGTCCCCAAGTTATTCCATAATAAAATTCCCTAAACATGGGAAGGTGTTGAATTAGGCGGGGTAGGTGCGGAAGCAACACGTTTGCTACGCTCTAAAATGCTGTTTTCTGCAAATTTGAGGTCGTTTTGATTCTGCCTTTCCTCATCATACTCAGAAGAGTAATAATGTGCTTCTGTTCTTTTCAATTGATCTTATTTTTCCTTTTCCAATTTAAGAAGTTTTGTCACAACCTTTCAAATCAAACTTTTCAATCCCCATTCTCAAGTTCCATTCGCGTATAATTTTTACATAATTTCGTTAACATTAACCTTAAATTTTCCTTTCGTGAGATGAATGACCTAATTTTCAATGGGTAACGAGATACATAATCTAATCTTTCATATATAAATCTTTTATTCACTTCCAAATCTAATAACTTATGGTCCGTTTGATTGCAAATGTGAAAAATGGGTGGAAAGAAAATGTTTTACAGGGAATTGAATTGTTTAGAAATTGTTTTACTGTGAATTGTAATTAATTGTGTTTGATTGATATAATTTTTTCATAATCTAATCTTTCATATATAAATCTTTTATTCACTTCCAAATCTAATAACTTATGGTCCGTTTGATTGTAAATGTGGAAAATGGGTGGAAAGAAAATGTTTTACAGGGAATTGAATTGTTTAGAAATTGTTTTACTGTGAATTGTAATTAATTGTGTTTGATTGATATAATTTTTCACCTGAAAAATATTGAACTTTGATTCCGTTTCGCTTCGTTTTTTAATGGAAGTTTTCCATTAAAGTGATAATTTTTTCTATCATTGGGTCTAAAATTTGTTTCAATTACCAAAAAAATTGGAAAAAAAAAATTACCAAACTGACTACCATTCGTTTGGTTTTGTTTTGCATGAAAATTGTCAATAAAAGTGATAACTTTTTTACCATTGCAAATTAAAAAAAAAAGAACCTGAAAATCAAAACCAACCAAAATAACAAGAATACATTTTCCTCAAAAAGCTGGAAAGAAAATTTCGAGGAAAATTTTGTTATCAAACATATGCAAATTTTCATTTTTCATGAAAAATCATATTTATCAAACAGGCCTTATTCTTTACTTCAAATATTGCTATCCTCTCTCTTCCAACTATGGCTACACAGTCGACTATCAATATCGTAGTACCATTGATCACTGTTCTGTTGGACTTGGAAATATTTAAATATTATTGCTTCTCTCTCTCTCTCTCACACACACACACAGTTACGATAATTACAAATAATTTTGCTTTTCGAGATTATGCAAAATGTCAAAATATATAGGAGCCAAAAATCATTTGTAACTCCCCATCGACAAAACAAGTTAGAAGCAATGGAGACTCATTTTATTCTGTTGAGTTTTGTGTTATTACACCCTTGTTTGGTCCTCATTTTGTTTAAAATATATTTTTTCTTTTATTTTTAATCACACATTTTTCAATAAAATAATATTACATGTAAATTCAAAAAATTTCTTTATTTTTTTAATTATACTTTCTCCATAAAATCAAAATACATTTTTGACAAAAAAATGAGGTTGAAACAAGCTCTATACGGTAACCAGAGTTTTGTTTGGCCCGACCCGAAAAACTCCCAATACGAAATTTATATGTGGTGAAACATGTTTTATTATTCTCGCACCCTTTGTACAGATACGATGTATTTTAGGATTTCATTATAATATCATTCGGAGTGGCCGAACTGTCCGCACCTCATGTACTCATATTTGATACAGTGAATTTATCTTCCTCTATACATGATTTTTTTTTTTTTTTTCGTTTTGATTTTTCACGTAAATCTTGTGTTATTGTTCTTATTTTATATATTGTCTATTCATGCTTTTGCATAACATAGACAATTTAATTGTTAGAGTTGTCATGCTTTAATTTGTTCATACATGTATACATCACGCTGAAGAATACTCGAATATTATTTTTACGCTAGGTAAATGAATATCTTTTATCCATATCTACTGAATATTTTCCTATCTTCTTTTTATTGAGAAAAGTCCCATATATAACCCCCTGTTTGGTACAAATTTATTTTCATTTTTCTACCCATTTTCAATCACACATTCTTCAATAAAATAATATTTTTCATTACATCAATAATTTTTCCTTCTTTTTCAACTACATATTCTCTATTAATCTATTATTTCAGAATACATTCTTTCAAAATAATGTAGCTCAAACGTACCCATAAATTATTGTTAAACAATATAGCTGACAAATGACAGACAAGAAATCGAGATTTAAGATCTCATATTTGAATTCGGCTACTAAAAGTCTGGAATAAAGTTGTGCTTTTTTTTTTTCCAGGGAACATTAGTCAAGAATATGATGCGAACAAAAACGTGAGAAACCTTTAGGGATGTTCTCCTTATGTTTCAATTTTGTGTTTTGAATTTTCAATTCATTTTGAGTTGTGTTTTTGAGTGTCCATTTTGAGATTGTTGAAAATGTGTTCTTTTTAACATTTTGAAAAATTGTTTTGAAAGCACCAAATATGCGTTTTGAAAATTTTGACTTGATTATAACTGAAAACACTCAAAACGAATTTTCTTTGTAAATTTTTAATTTGTTTTCAAAAACGTGTTTTCGAAAAAAAGAACGCATTTTCACTATTTTGAAAAATCGAAAACAGAAAACGGCTTGGAAATAGTAAGGATAACATACCCTTAATTTCTAGGCATGAACGGTGGGTTTACATTTTATTACGAGGTGAAAACTAAATCCAAATTTCTCCGTACGTCTGATGCATGCATGCAAGGCATGCTCACTTGGATCAGGTAGCTGATCGACCAGCTTCCGGGACACGGAAATATTTAAATAAATCTATTCTAAATACGATATTGATCTACTTTAATTGCTCTAATTCTATTCATAAAGTTGCAATCCCAATCCCATAGAAAAATTCAAATTAATGATAATGCTTGCACACGTTCAATGTCTATATTCATCTAGTGTGTTTTGTTAATTAAACCCCACATTTGAGCCCACTCCATTTGGTAATAGTCGTCATCCATTTAATTGTATTTATTTGCCTAATGACAACCTACCTTTTGAACACAAGTGAGCATGTTTTAGCTCCATTTCTATAGAATAATGCATTTTGGAACAGTAGATTGATAGAGAACGTGTAATTAAAAAATAAGAAAAAATTTTGAGTTTGCGTGTAATACTATTTTATTGAAGAATGTGTGGTTGAAAATAAAATGAGAGAAAAATGTATTTTAAAAAACTGCCGAAGAAATAATGAGAACAATAAAGTCATTTGGAGATAAGTCCATTGCAGGAGCCAGAAGGGCATGTGATGGCAATGTCAAGAACATGTGGGCCTTTTACCATGTCAAAGGCCAAGGCCTTATAAACACCAGCCCTCCTCAACCCTTCAAACCATCCAAACACAAAATCTTCTACTTTCTGTTCCTTCATTCCATCAGTACTTACATTTTATGTGTCAATAGATACATATATATAGAGAGAGAATGGCTGATATTGAAGGTACGTTTGGAAGTTCTGTGAATGGATTAACTGGCAAAGAGCAATCCTTTGCCTTCTCTGCAACTTCCCCCACAGTCCATATTGATACCACAGCTAAATTTGCTTTGCCAGTTGATTCTGAGCACAAGGCAAAATCTATCAAAATTTTATCTTTTGCACAACCTCACATGAGATCCTTTCACCTAGCCTGGATTTCATTTTTCACATGCTTCATATCAACTTTTGCTGCTGCTCCTTTGGTTCCCCGTTATCCGGGATAACTTAGGACATTGGATATGCTGGGGTTGCTTCTGTATCCGGAAGCGTCTTCTCTAGGCTTGTAATGGGCGTAGTTTGTGACTTGATTGGACCGCGATATGGATGTCCTTTTCTTAACTTATTAACAGCACCCGTTGCATTCTCGGTGGCATTCATATAATCAGGTGAGCTACACTTCTTGTTGTTGATCATTGCTATATTAATAATTTTGTAACATTATTTAATTAAATATTATTAAAAAATCTTATTATTACGGTTATGAACGACAGCCCTACCTGACTTAATATCCTGGATTAAAAACAACGGAAACAAGAAGATATCATTTACCTTAGAAAACTTGTCCTTATTTACACCACCTTTCTTCTGCAGGGTGCTGAGGTTCCCATCCGGCATGTCTTGACTACAATTATGTGAAGCCATCCCGGGATGAAAAATGCAATCCTCCAGGCAGTGATAGGGGTGGCTCCACAAACCTTTATTATATGGAAAAGAAAAAGCATAACAATTGGCAGACACCACCACCCATGTCACCCCAACCAACAGCAACTCCATTGACAAGCCCAATTATCGAACTGTTAAACATGCTGCTAGTCCAGTAATTGCACGATACAATTGTTGCAAGGGAAAATCCGATCATGAACCGCACAGCAACATGTCCTGGAGCTGATGATATGAATGCCACCGAGAAAACAACGGGTGCTGTTAATAAGTTAAGAAAAGCACATCCATATCGTGGTCCAATCAAGTAACATACTACGCCCATCAGAAGCCTGGAGAAGATGCTTCTTGATACAGAAGCAACCCCAGCATTTCCAATGTTTGTTCTGGTCAAGCCTAGGTTATCCCGAATAACGGGAACTAGAGGAGCAGCAGCAAAAGTTGATATGAAGCATGTGAAAAATGAAATCCAAGCTAGGTGAAAGGATCTCATGTGAGGTTGTGCAAAAGGCAAAATTTTGATAGATTTTTCCTTGTACTCAATCAACTGGCAAAGCAAATTTAGCTGTGGCATCAGCATGGACTGTGGGGGAAGTTGCAGAGAAGGCAAATGATTGCTCTTTGCCAGTTAATCCATTCACAGAACTTCCATAAGCACCTTCAATGTCAGCCATTCTCTCTCTATAGCTTTCTTTCTCTCAATATGGAGGAACAGAAAGTAGAAGATGTTGTGTTTTGTTTACAAAAATATGTTTCGAATAAAAACCACCGCAAGTGTACGGTTCGTTACAAGTAATAAAGTGGACTTTTTGAGTCCGAGTATCGTTCCCACAAGGATTGATTAGTTCTAATTATAATTATTTTGACCTTAACCGAATCTATAAAA
>CAIGRQ010209208.1:0-10067 GCA_903798375.1 Fraxinus sp. D2006-0159 | reverse complement strand
AAAAAAAAAAAAATTTAAGACTTCTTACAATATGAATTTTCTAATTGGTAAAATTTAAAGCATCGCCCAAAACCTAAACACACAAACATGTAAAATAATAATTTTGGAACCAAGTTTAAAGTTATTATTTAATTATTTAAAACAATCATTAATATCAATTATTTAAAACAAAAGAAATGAAATCCATAATTTTTTTTGAATCTACAAGAAAGTAGAACCTTTGCTCTGATATCAAACTGTAACACCTCAAAATTTCAGAAACCTTGAAGCGTTACAAAAAATTCAATTTTCTTTGTATCAAAGGTGGAACGATAAAATAATATTCTTTAATAAAAAAATATAATTGGAATATCCATAAATTTAAACTAAACATAGAAATTGTATCGTTGAGAAAATAACATAATCACTAATTAAACAACTTGTCTTTGAACAATTAAATCTAACTAATAAATTAAAGGGAAAAAAAAACTTAATGTTTTTATTTCTTCAATTCCTCGTGGCATTCCGCATTACCATCCCACCACAGTCACAATTGACCCGAACTTTCCCGTAAAATTTTATAAGAGTGAATATTTAAAAATACCCAATAAGATACGTGCAATTCACATACACAATTATATAATAATAAAATAAATACTTCATACCACTCTTCTCTTATCTATCGGCGACCAAGCGATACACCAGTCTTAGATCATCTTAAATTCTCGTAGAATTATCTCTTAATAAAGAACTTGAAGGTCCACTGGCAATTCATGCAACTTTCTACTAAGTTTTTGGTGTTCTTGATTCTATATCTTTGTTCTTTCTCCTCTTTCCTTAAAGGATAATTTTCCAACACTTGTTCAATTGAGCCTTTCATTTTTCAGTCAGTCTTTGTTTTGGTTCCTTATTCTTTAAGGACCTTTTATTCGTTTCCATA
Source organism: Fraxinus sp. D2006-0159 (assembly GCA_903798375.1). Classification (NCBI taxonomy): domain Eukaryota; kingdom Viridiplantae; phylum Streptophyta; class Magnoliopsida; order Lamiales; family Oleaceae; genus Fraxinus; species Fraxinus sp. D2006-0159. Next base: position 9,148 of record CAIGRQ010209208.1, on the reverse strand, counting down.
TAACTTCAGAATTGTTAAGTTGGGTTCGAATTTGCAACATGGCTTGTAATTCACATTGAGGATTGTACCTTTTGATATTACAAATGTTTTCCTGTGACAAAATTTCTCTCCCGAATTCTTTCTTGTTAATTGCTTGATTGTCTGTACTCGTTGTTCTTGTTGAAGTAGCATGATATTTTGGCTATCAACCTACCTACCTTTCATTGTCATCATATTTTGATTTTTCTAGTACATTATTTGGTAGTATATTTTGAATTATAAACTATGTAAGGTATGGTGATAAAGCTGTCAAGTATGTAGTCTTGTAGTAGGTGAATTATGGATTACATTTTATACTTAAACCATATTGTAAAAGTTTATATATCATGAAGGAAGCTAGCCGGGTAGAATCAGTTTTTTCACCATTCTTTTCTTGTCTTTCCTTTCTCTTTGCTTTGTTATCAGAGCACCTTTAGATCTTAGAAAGGGACTGCAAAAAGAAAAAAAAAAAGGAAGAAAAAGAGGATGGCATCAATTGGTTTCTCAGCACCACTACCCTCAGCCTTCAATGGAGAAAATTACAACTTTTGGGCTGCAAAGATGAAAGTTATGATCTTAGGGAGATAATTGAGACATGCATTGAACCTCCACCATTGAGAACTAGCCCTACGGTTGCTCAAATCAAACAACATAGTGAAGATGTTGCTAAGAAGTTGAAGGCTCTCTCATGCATCCAGTCTGCAATATCAGATGCCATTTTCACAAGGATAATGACTTGTGAAACGGCAAAGAAAGCTTGGGATATACTCAAGGAGGAGTTTTAAGGAAATGAAAGAACTAGACAAATACAGGTACTCAATCTAAGAAGGGAGTTTGAGACCTTGAAAATGAAGGAACTGAGATGGTTAAAGACTTTGCAGACAGATTAATGAAGGTTGTAAATCAGATTAGGCTGTTGGGAGATGATTTACCAAATAAAAGAGTGGTAGAGAAGGTATTGATCGGCCTACCTGAGAAGTTTGAGGCAAAAATATCATCACTTGAGGATTCAAGAGATCTGTCATCAATTACTTTGGCTGAACTTGTTGCGTATTTTTATATCGCAAGTGTACGATATCGTAACAAGTAATATAGTGGACCTAAGAGTCCGGATTATCGTTCCCACGAGGACTATACTTTAGTACTTAATCTACTTTTCTAACTCTTATTTGATGCAAATAGACAAAAGATATGGATTTGTTGCGACTATTTAATTTAAACAAGTGAAATTAAATTGAATAAAAAGTAAACACAATTTATCGAGAATTCAAATACTAACGGTTCTTAGGGCGGAACAACTTCACCTATTGATCACNCTCGAGTTCTCATTGAGCCTATTTAACTAATTTAATTTCATATCTCTATGCGAATTAACGTTAGTCAAACGAAACATTGGTTCTAAGAATTCAATTATGACGGCAATAATTAACATAGGTATCTCTACACGTTATGTCAATTTACCGGATTTTACTATTTGGTCTACACCCTAAACTCACCTCTCGACTCGTAAAGAATTCACAAAATCATTCAATTAGTGATCAAGTAATTAAATGCATTAAGATCATAGTAAAAATCAACACATAAAATATAAAAACTAGAATCTCAAATTAACGAAATAAAGGATCCCAATTCGGCTACATTGTTCGCCCTAAAAATAATTTAGCTATGCATAATGTAAAAATAAAACATGCTAAAGAGGAAGGACATCACCCAATTTTGACAGAACACGAAGCTTTTCCAATTACGGCTTTGGCACGTGAAATAATATATTTTCAGCAATGTTTCTTTCCAATTCCAGCGTCCATTGTCCCAATTCAGCCCTTTTTGTTGAGTTTCTTCTCACAATTTCCGGTCAATGCGTGATTATTCCAGCAATATAAATCTGCTCCAGTCCTTGCCGTCAATTGAAAGTGTAAATATATAATATATATATCTACACTTCTTGCTTCTTGTTTTCTACCAAAAACTGCCGGTTTGTATGTGTACAGAACAACGGAAACCACTTCTCACTCAGTTTTTGCCGATTTCAGTGCGTTCGTGGCTTCCTTCTGCCAATTGCTTCCAATCTGCGCGTTTAATTTCTCAATTCGTGCAGCTCCCTGTGCGTGTATCTATTCTCTATATTGCAGCCGTCTCCCCCCCTCTCGTTCTCTGTCCATGTGTATATATAATATCCTCAATAGCAGCCAAGTAATTGTAGTATATTTAGGGCTCTTCAGCCGCCACTTAATTATCATATAATTAGAATTCTTAACCGCCAGTTAATTGTAGGACAATTAGAATTCCAATTGCAATTGCTAGTCCAATAAAGTCAGGCCACTATCTTTGTTTTTCCCCAAGTTATTCTATCTTTAAAATAGAAGCAATTTAGTCCTTCAATGTTTATAGTGTAGACTTTATCCCCAAAATTGTTGATTTCCTTCAATTTCAGCATTCTTTTCCCAAATTCTTCGTTAAACATAAAGTTTTACCTACAAAACATAATTTAATATAAATTAGGTAGAATTTAATCCAAAAGACAATTAAATATCATGATTTAGGGCCACAAATAAGTGTATAAACTATAGTGTATAAACTACACTTATCAATACCCTTCAAGCAATACACCAAAGAAGGTTAATGAGGCAAGAACAACAAACTTAAGGTACCTTGTTTGTTAGAGGAAAGTACAAAGCTCAAACGAGCCTTGGAATGAAGAAGGTTCAAACTGAAAAGAAGAAATTTGAAGGCAGTAAAACTGGCAACAACGAGGATAAATTTGCACCTTGTCCTCATTGTAAAAGGAATGGGTACTCTCCAAAATGGTGTTGGTATAGGCCGGTGTTCAGTGTAGGAGCTGCAAACAGTTTGGCCATGTGGAAAAAGTGTGTAAAACTAGAAAAAGGGAAGAAAACACAGTAGCAGGCACAGGTTGTTGAGGACCAGCAAAATCTGTAAGAAGAACACCTTTTTACTGCTATTTAAGCTAATGACAAAGGAGGTAAATGGCCATCTACAGGTATGAAACATATTACTGATGTTCTTTATGTGCCTGAGATTGACCAAAATTTAGTTAGTGTTGGGAAATTGCTTGAAAAGAACCACACCTTATCTTTAAAGACAATGCTTGCACTATACTAGACAAAAATGGAAGTGAAGTGATGATAGTTGGAATGAAGAACAGAAATTTCCCTATTGATTGGAAAAACATCACCACACAAACACTCACTTATGTCTTGGATAATTCTACGTTATGGCATAAATGTTTTGGCCCTGTTAGTTACAATTCATTGAGGCAATTAAATGAGTTCAGTTTGGTTGAAAATCTGCATGAAATCAAGGATGAATTGTGTATGTGTGAGGTTTGCCAACTTAGGAAGCAAACCAGGCTACCATTTCAAAAAAATCAGTCAAGGAGAGCCACAACTAAGCTTAAATTAGTGCATTCAGATATATGTGGACCAATGAGGACCACTACATTAAATGGCAGCGGGTACTTCATCATTTTTATTGATGATTTCTCTAAAATGTGTTGGGTTTACTTTTTAAAGGCTAAGTCTGAGGCTGCAGCTATATTCCAAACATTCAAAAACATGGTAAAGAATGAAAGTAGATGCAATATAAAGGCCATAACAACTAATAATGGTTCTGAGTACAGCTGCAGGCAGTTTGATGATTTCTGTAAGGAGGAAGGAGTTAAGCATCAATTAACCATTCCTTATTTCCCTCAGCAGAATGGTTTGAGTGAAAGGAAAAATAAGATGGTAATGGAGATGGCCAGGTGCTTACTGATTAAGAAGAAAGTTCCCAAAGAATTTTGGGCAGAGGCAGTCAATATAGCAGTCTATCTTCTTAACTGTTTGCCAACAAAATTCTTGGAGAGAAAGACACCATATGAGGTTTAGTATGAAGCTAAACCTGAAGTCTTACATTTAAAGGTGTTTGGGAATTTGTGTTACACTCTTGATGGAAAGTGTGTGTTCTACTCGGAATTGGGATGCTAACTTTGTAGTTCAAGAAAAAAATCAGCAATGTGATTCCTCATAAAAGAGATGAAGAAAGTGGTAAGGATGAATTGGAACCTGGTGACAATAATGATGATTTTGAAATAGATGAAGGCAGGGTGAAAATGAGATCTCTAGCAGATGTCTATGCTAGATGTAATGCTTTAATTGTAGAACCAACAAGTTTTGTGGAAGCTTCTAAGTCAAGAATGACACCTGGGAATTGATAGAGAGACCTCAGAATAAGCAAGTGATTGGGGTTAAATGGGTGTACAAAACGAAATTGAACCCCGATGGATCAGTTAACAAGCTGAAAGCAAGGCTAGTTGTCAAGGGGTATACACAACAATTTGGAGTACATTTTACAAATACATTTGCTCCAATTGCAAGGTATGAAATAATCAGGTTGCTGATGGCAATGGCAGCTCAAATAAGGTGGAAAATCTATCAATTAGATGTGAAATCAACATTCCTAAATGGCTACTTAAATGAAGAAATCTTCATTGAACAACCTGAAGGATTTGTGACTGATGGAATGGAGGATAAAGTTTATCTTCTAAAGAAGGCTTTGTATGGATTAAGGCAAGCTCTAAGGGCTTGGTACAGTAGGATTGATGAGCATTTAACCTGTCTTGGCTTTGCTAAAAGTGTGAATGAATAGAGTCTTTATGTAAAGGAGAAGAAAAAAGAGCTGGTAATCATATCATTATATGTGGATGATTTGCTGATTACAGGAAGCAACTTTGCATTGATTGAAGGGATGATGGCTGATTTAAAGAAAGCATTTGAGATGACAGACTTGGGAGAGATGCAGTATTTTTTAGGAATTGAGATCAACTAATGAAGGGATCTTCATATACCAGAAGAAGTATACTAAGGAAATCTTAAAGAAGTTTAGCATGGAGAATTGTAAACCATTAGCAACTCCCTTGGTACAGAATCTAAATCTGCTAAAGAATGATGATGCTAAGAAAATTGATGCAAAGGTGTATAGAAATATTGTTGGCTGCCTACTTTATCTCACATCGGCCAGACAAACCTGACTTGACTTATGCTACTAATATCCTTTCCAGATTCAGAGAAGAGCCTAGTCAATTGCATTTTCAAGAAGCTAAAAGAGTCTGTAGATATATTAAAGGAACAGAGAACCTTGGAATCTGGTTTAGGAGGTCTGAAATCTAGAAATTAACTAGTTATAAGACTGTGATTGGGCTGGAAGTTCAGAGGATATGAAGAGTACTCCAGAGCATATATTCTATATGGGTTCAAGTATCATTTGATGGAACTCATCGAAGCAAAAAACTATGGCTCAGTCAACTGTAGAAGCTGAGTACATTGCTGCATCTGAAGCTACTAACCAAGCTGTTTGGTTAAGAAAAGTGCTGGAGGATTTGAAGCATAAACCAAATGAAGCTACAACCATATTTTGTAACAATCAGAGTGTAGCAGCAATGGTTAGGAACCCCGTGTTCCATGGTAGCACCAAGCACGTCAAGATCAAATACCATTCAATCAGGAAGGCACAAGAAAGGAAGGAAATTGAATTGGTACATTGCAGGTCTGATGAACAACATGCTGATATTCTAACCAAGTCATTAGGGAAAGGAAAGTTTGAAACACTAAGAAATCTTCTTGGTGTTTCCAGTAAAAATGTCAAGGTGGAATATTGAAGTAGCATGACATTTTGGTTGTCAACCTACCAACCTTTTGTTATAATCATTTTTTTGATTTTTCTAGTACATGTTTGGTAGTATATTTTGAATTATAAACTATGTAAGGTATGGTGATAAAGCTGTCAAGTATGTAGTCCTGTAGTAGGTGAATTATGGATGACATTTTGTACTTAAACCATATTGTAATAGTTAATATATATCATGAAGGAAGCCAACCGAGTAGAATCAGTTTTTTCACCATTCTTTTCTTCTCTTTCCTTTCTCTTTGCTTTGTTAATATTCTTACAGTTCTATCGAGTCCTAGACTGCACCACTATTTACCTATACACAAAGAAAAAAATATTTGACTGCAAAATAAAACATAGAGCATAAAAAACAAAAATAATGTATAAAAAGATATAAGCCTGTTTCGTTCAGAATAAAATCTGATTTTAATATCAAATTAAAGTCGACATTTAATTTTAATCACATATTTCATGGATCTACAACTTTTCAACCACACATTTCATCATTTTTATCAAAACTTACTAAAAAAAATTGATTTTAATATATACCAAACATGGGCATAGTTTTATTTTCAACAAGTATTAAATTCACCAAGTAATGATCCACTTATTCAATGAGTGACACGATGGTTGAACTATTGACTCGGTAACTCCATTAATGTTTGAGTCGGGTATGATAATTTTGTAATGATCATTAAATAATATTGTAATAAATAACAACAAACAAGTTCCTTTGAGCTAATTAATTACATAGATTGTATTCCTTTTGAGTCGTTAATTAATTATTATAAATCAGATTAATAGTTTAATAAAAAAAAGGCTATGCATATTCACTGAAATATAAATAAATTTACAAAATTTTCAAGTTTAATTATGTGGATTTTATTTACTTTTGAGTTATATGAGTTTAGCGTATGAGTAGGTAACTAATTAACGATCTTCCACTAATATATCTGTGACTTCTCCCTAAACCATAAATGAAGCTCAAATGTCGATAAGCCACACTTAACATCAGACATTTTCGCGTTGAATTAGCATCTATATAATCTCTACCACCAACCTTAATCTTTTCATCCTCTTGCAACAGTCCCGACAATTGAATAGAAGTTGTCAGGGCAAATTAAAAAAAGAAAAAAAAGTTGAATAAAAGATCAGGAGGAAATTAAATTAAAAAAAAAAAAGGAATATTTATACGTAATAATGGTGGGAAAAGTAGCTATCTCAGCTGTATCGTTGATTCTTGTCGTTGGTGTTGTCATCGGCATGGTGGCAGTTGTACACCGTAGTAACTCTTCCGATAATGATCAACATAATATGTCAGCCTCAATGAAGGCTGTTACTACAATATGTGCTCCCACCTCGTACAAGGATGCTTGCGTTAGGAGCCTCGAATCCGTTGCAAAAAATGAAACCGCCACCCCGAAGGACTACATCATGGCCGCAATTCAGGCCACTCTAGACGAGGTGAAGAAATCATTTGAAGTCACCAGCAAGACTGTTGTTAACAAAGATTCCGATCCTTACAATCACATGGCAGTTGAAGACTGTAAGGATTTGTTAGATGATGCCATTGATACACTTCAGGCATCTTATTCTAGCGTAGGTGACAGCGATATGCATACCCTCCAAGATCGTGCAAATGAGCTTCGGAGTTGGATGACCGCTGTTTATGCCCTTCAATCGACGTGCCTTGATCAAATTGAAAAGCCCGAGTACAAATCTGCCATTGAGAATGGCATGATAAATGCTACTCAGCTTACCCACAATGCCATCAATATAATTGCTGAGCTTTCTGAAGTCCTAAAGACATTCAACGTGCCGGTGAATCTGCAGGCCAACCGTCGTCGTTTGTTGGATGTGGGTGAGATTGGCGAAGATGGCTACCCAACTTGGTTCCGAGCTGCAGACCGTAAGTTGATGGCAGCACACCAGAAAGGTGGTGTCGCACCTAATGCAGTTGTCGCCAAGGATGGTAGTGGACAATTCAAGACAGTTGCAGCAGCTATTGCAGCATACCCTAAGAACTTCAAAGGCAGATACACCATCTATGTCAAAGCGGGTGTCTATGAAGAGTTCATCACCGTTGATAAGAAGCAGACCAATGTTTTCATATATGGTGATGGCCCAGGGAAAACCATTATCACTGGGAAGAGAAACTATGGAATCATGAAGATTGGCACAATGAATACTGCCACATTCTGTAAGTTTCAAAATATATCCTTCTTTTTTAATTTTCTTTCTGACAATCACTGATAACGAAAAACAATTATATGTAGCTGCCGTTGGACAAGGATTCATTGCTAGGGGATTGACATTCCGCAACGACGCTGGTCCAGATGGCCATCAAGCTGTGGCTCTTCGTGTCCAATCTGATATGTCGGCTATCTTCGATTGCAGCATTGAGGGCTACCAAGATACATTGTACTATCACGCATTCCGTCAATTTTACAGAAACTGTGTCATTTCTGGAACAGTCGACTTCATCTTCGGCATGGGAGATGCAGTTATTCAAAACAGTTTGATCATAGTGAGGATCGGTTTACGGTTAGTTGTTTTATGCATTACTGCTGATGGAAGAGAAGTGGCTAGGGGTACCAATGGGTTAGTACTTCAGAACTGCAGGATTGTTCCAGAAAAGGAACTCTTCCCATTGAGATTCCAAATTCCCACCTACCTCGGCCGACCATGGAAGGCATATGCACTTACAGTCGTTATGCAAAGCGAGTTGGGTGATTTAATCCGGCCAGAGGGCTGGATGACATGGGCTGGTGCAAGCTACCACCAAACTTGCGAGTTCTATGAGTTTGCAAATCGCGGACCTGGATCCATCACCAGTAAAAGAAGTGAAGAATTCAAACATTTCAAAGTTCTCAATCCAGGCGAAGCTGCCAAATACACGCCCGGCCAATTCCTTTCTGGTTTTCAATGGTTGAAAAACACAGGCGCACCATTCCAACTCGGGTTATGAACATCAAGACCCACTGATGTAGGACAGTCACAAATTTAGGATCACTTCGTACCTCGAAGTTTCTTTTCGGTAGTCATTTTTTGTTCAATTATATTTAAGCTAACCATTTCTGGCTTTGTAGTTTTTCTACATCCCAAAATGTAATCAAAATATATATTCAGTCGACTCATCGTTTGAAAACTCGCAAGTGAACAGAGTCTTGATCAAGTAATATAGTAGTGTGTAAAGTATCGAACCCACGAGGACTACGTGTTTTATCGAGTTAAAATTAAAATCACCTTAATCGAATAGCAATAATAGTTTATAATAAATCTATATCTAATTTATCACGTACTAGAAATTAAAGTAAGAGTTTAACAAATTTATGAGATGTATTGCTAAGATGTAGAATCCCCATTGTTCATTCACTTTTAGTTTAACAATTAAATTGACAATTTGTTATCATGCGAGTTGGTCGAAATTTCAAATTTATTTAAAAGCCTCTCTCGATAGCAATTAAAT
>CAIGRQ010209143.1:0-26497 GCA_903798375.1 Fraxinus sp. D2006-0159 | reverse complement strand
TTAGATTAAAATTCAGATTTCAATCCATACCAAACATGAATTTTAAAAAAAAAAAATCAAAAGTTAGGGGGGCACGTGCCCCCCAGTGTCCGCCCCTGCCCTATAGTTTGGGGGTCACGGGGGCATTATGGACCTATCATTTTTGGGCTCGGCATTTTGGCTCCATTTTTATGGAAAATACAAATTATACCCCATCCAACCACCACACCGCCCAACTTTCCTGTTGTCGGGTTATGTGCATGTACAAGGATGATGCAGTTGCAGTCACTGTTTGTGTATTTAACGAAGATAGAGATGGACTTCATCACCTTTCTGAAGATCGAGTTAATTTTTAATTTCCCTTCCTCTCTTTGTCATGAAATTGCAACCAATAAGGCTGGTTCCATATCACAAAGTTCACTGCAATTATCAGAACCCAAGAATCGTAGGGTAACAAATAAGGAACATGCTAAACATGTATGGCCTTCCTTGGTGTACAGAATCCCTACCGAACACACACAAACAGGGGTGGGGTGGGTATTTTTGGGGTTATTTTTAATGAGGCGGGTCCCACAGACAGCCTCTGCCAGGCCTTTTAAAGGCCTCGCAGAGGAGCTTAATACAACATGTATTGGGGAATAGCTCGGCAACAACTTCTGGTGATGATGTGATTATTGAGATCAAAATGGAATCTGCGAAATCAAAGGAAGAGGTAGAGCTAGAAAGGAAGGCGGGGGGAAAGCTACGAAAGGAGGAGAAGACTAAGTTGAAAGAGCAACTTAGGTTGGAGAAAATTGTAAACGAAGACTTGGTGGATTCAACCTCTCGTTTTTTCATGATTTAGCATCTCCTTATAAAAGGGATGCATACCCTCAATCACTTTGACGGATAGACCATAAGAAGTCTAGTCCAAACTGTGAAACCAAATGTCTCGAATACAAATGTCCTTTTAAATGCAAACCGTGACACAATCAAATCAGCATGAACTTTAGTACAGCAAAGCCACTCATAACGAATTACAAGATATTTGCCATGAAATCATAAATCTCAACGAAAGTATTGGAACTTGGACTTAATCATTACTTTTATCATAATGATGATAGGATGCAAGAGCATAAATATGATCACAAATTCTCCAAAAAAATTTCTATAAGTAGGACCATTTGTACAACTAATAGAGAGTTGAAAACCAAAAGATGAGAAATGTAAAGATTGAAAGTCTTAAAAAATCAATCTCCCACTCTCTCAAAAGTCGCTTCGAATCAAGGCAAACTTGTGTTTGACACTCTTAAAAATCTTAGCAATCTCCAAAGAAGTGAAGTGCCTTTTCGACCAAAATAATGTTGAAAACTTTTTATTTCTTCTTTCTTTTCAACAAAAAGCTCACCAAAAGCATACACCATGATCCCCCAAAATTCTGAGGCCAACAGCTAACGTGGTCACCAATGTTTCATAAGACTTATCGCCTTATCTTCATCCCCAATCTTAACATCAATATTAAGTAACTCGATCACACACTTTTCAAATTTATACAGATGATCCATTACATAAGAATCCTCATTGATCTTCAACTTATATATTACTTCTTCAAATATAACTTATTTTTCAGTGATTAAGACGTACAATTCTTCTAACGTTTTTCATAACTTAGAAGGAGATATCTCATTTAAAACACTATACTTTACCTCGGGTGCAAGAGACAATCTAATGGTATTGTTTGTCTTCGCTTCCAACTCTTTCCAGTTGCATCTTTCATCCTTTTTGGACTCTTACCTTGTAAAATCCCAGAAGTTCATACTGTATGAGAATATCTTCAACGTACTACCAAATGTTAAAATTATTCTTCCCTTCAAAATGCTCCAACTCAAATTTGAAACTCGTCATCGTCTTCGCAACAATCCCAAAATTTAAACATTGATGGAAAAAAATTAATCCCACAGAACCAGCAAAAATACAAAACACAGAAAGAATAAAAAAGAAACATAATAATTAAACGTGGTTCGACAAACCACATACAACTAAGGAAAAAGAGACTTTGCCTCAATTACGGAAAAAGAGACTGCGCCTCTGTTTAGTTTAGCTAAAAGTCATAGTTTTATTAGATTTTTGATAAAACTATTATAAAATGTATGATATAAAAGATATAAAAATTGTGGATCTCTTTAAAATATGTAATTAGAAATGAATTTTAAAAAATGGAGTTAAACATTAGCTTTAAAAATTAAAAATAAATAGAACACTCAATACAATTTTTCATTTATATAGTTCATTATGTACAAGTAACATTATTCTTTCCTTCTCCTGCTGTATGAGTCTGTATCGTAACGTGTCTCGGTGTCTCGTGTTCGTGTGTATATATAATCAAATTCCAATCTTGATACATTAACTAACTCATTTTCCTAATAAATCAAGGGTGTGCTATTGGTACATAAGTGTACCATAAGTGTACCCATAGTGGCGTCCGTAAGTGTACCCACTAACATTTTCCATAAATCAATAACCAATATCACTTCCTTGAACAACAATTATAAGGAGAATTCTCTCATTTTTGTAAAAAAATAAAAAAATTATAATATTAAATTTTTGAATAACTTGTGGGTTAAAAGTAGAAAACTGGTTTAAATTTACTTATAAAATTATTTTATTGTATGAATGCGATTAAAAATGAGTTTGAAAAAATGTGATTTTTTTTAAGGATGGGTGAAACAGGGGCCTTTTTGATATGGTAAGCTTCCATTCGAAGAAATTGCAACTTTACTCCCAAAATTTTATTTCTTCGAGTCAATAACCCAACAATTAAAACACAAGATATTTGGGGAACCAAGATCTTCAAGTNCTGGTTTAAATTTACTTATAAAATTATTTTATTGTATGAATGCGATTAAAAATGAGTTTGAAAAAATGTGATTTTTTTTAAGGATGGGTGAAACAGGGGCCTTTTTGATATGGTAAGCTTCCATTCCAAGAAATTGCAACTTTACTCCCAAAATTTTATTTCTTCGAGTCAATAACCCAACAATTAAAACACAAGATATTTGGGGAACCAAGATCTTCAAGTTCGCGTCCATCCAATAATCTATTTAAGGCAAGATATATAGAGGTGTTGGTGTTGGAGGGAAGCAACTACAGAGTCAAGTTTCCTAAAGTATAACTGCAGTTAAAAATTGCGTTAGATTTTATAGTACTAGACAAAAATGTAATTCACTACAGTTGGGGATTATTAATAAGATGGTGTTTATTGTATTAATTTTACACCTGTGATTGTGTAACTGAGAGCTTGCATTCTTTCTTGTGTTTGTACATCAGCTGTAGCTTCTCTTGTGCAGACTCGAGAGCAGATCCTGAATCCACCTCAAAACCAGTAAGAACTAAAACCTCGGAAGAACTAAATCCTGGATGGCCGATGCTCTCTGTTTCAATTGCATTGCTCTTTCCCTCTCAAATTCTCTCTTTCCCAACCGTTCTTTTTTTTCTTATTATATAGAAGCCCGAGAACGCGCTTGTAATTCCCGCCTTCAATTTGAACCCAACGTCTCTCTGTTTCTCAATTTCCCTCTTTCCCAACGGTTCTTTTTTTATTTTCTTATACTTATATATAGAAGCCCTAGAACGCGCAACAACTACTTGCAATTCCCGCCTTCAAGTTGAACCCAACGTCTCTCGATTTCTCTCTGTTTCAATTACATTACTGCCGTCTCAGTCTTGATTACTCTCTATTTCAATTTTCTCCTCGTAATATACAATTTACATCCAAGAAAGATCACAACCATGGCGGATGATGGCGATCGTTCAAGGGCTGAAACAGAAACTTTCAAGAATGATGTGTTGAGGGCCAAGAAAAAGGCATTCTTGACGAGAAAAGAATGTATAAAGAAGAAGACTATGGAATTATCAGTTTTGTGTGATGTCAAAGCTTGCGCTGTGATCTTAGGCCCCTACGGGCAGATTGAAACGTGGCCTGAGAATCGTAGCGATGTGCGTGAGGTGATCAACTTGTACCGAAATGGGTCTCTTAATAACAAGCGGAAGCAGCAATATGATGATCGGGGTTGTAATAAGAAGCAGGTTTTGGGAGGTGATAAAGGGGCTAAGAATAGGGCTTTGAATCTGGGAGAATTTCTGAAAAAGCTTGAGGGCAAAATAGATCAAGTCAAGAAACGGATTCAATTTGTCAAATCCAAAGATCAAGAAATCGAATCAGGTATTTTCATGATTATTTTTTTATGGTGATCGGACCATCCCTTTGAAGTCATGTCTCACTGTGTTCTTTCTGGAATTCATATACTTCTTCTATATTCATTCATGGATTGATGTGGCTTGTTGCTTGAATTGATTTTTACTTTACATGGTTTGTGAAATTATGTAGTCTTTTATGTTTCTGCATACGTACTCTATTGATCTCTAGGTTTGGTTTATTTAATTTAATAATCAGCAAACATTATCAAGAGATAAGGATATGAAGATTAGATTCCACTATGCTTTAAGGATGCTCAGCGAAACTTCATACTATCTACAAGGTCTTGTTGGGTCGTGAGAAATTCCCTGGCAATGGTTGTTGAATACGAAGAATAGCTAATGAGTAGTCAATGTGTTATTTTGGTGGCCGGCCTCATTTTCTTGATGGTGAATAATTCATTTATGTCATGAAATTCCTACTCTCCTGTTTTGTTACCTGTTTTTGCTGTACAATGATCCTATTAAATGAAAGATAGTTGAAGTCTTGTGAAGATCCATTGATAATATGCATCTATGAACACATGATGTACCTATAGAAGTACTACTATTATGATCTTTAGCATAACTGCATCCATGTGTTATTCTCAGGTGAAGGTATTGTAGCTTTATAAAATCCTAACACACACTTTTGATTTTTGCAGGGTGTTCCTTTGTTAAATATGATACTTCTGAAGAAGCTGATAAACCTGATTATTCTTTCTGTTATCAGCTTGGCAACCCATTGTGTGGCAGCATTCCTCTTAATGCCTGGCCTCCAAAATATTCACAAAATCTGGGCTCACATTCGAATGTTGGCATGCTTGGGTTTGGAAATCAGTTGCCTGTGGATATTCTGTCTTCTACTCCAGTAAGAGCATAGACTACTTATGATGTTATATATACATTGCACTGTTTATTTTTCACAATATTCAGAAGTAACTTAAATCTTATTTTGCTGTGCACATAAACTTTCAGGGCTATATTGGTGGCTTTCCTGGCAATGTTGATGATATGCATTTGGGACCTGTGGTTTCTTCTGAACCTGTGTCACAACTGGTATGTAGAATAATTATCTTTTTTAGCTGGATGGTGGATTGAATTTTATATATCCTATCTTTAAATCTGAAACATATTTCCTTGTTGAATTTAAACCCAGGGTTTTCAATCAGGACAATACTTTCCATCTTCCTTGCAACCACAACCTTCGAATGCAGCATCTTTCTCCACAACACAAAGTTTGCATATGCCGTATTATGCTGATCATACTCCTTACAGTCAGGCTTCACAAATACAACAGCTTCCTGATTTTAGCGGAGAGTTAGCAGTTCCTCAACCACAGATGCAGCATAATGCACCATCAGCCCCACGACAAGGACCTGTGATGGAAAATCTACCGCAAATACCTGCTCAGCCTTTTCAACCTCTTAATCAAGCACTATCACAAGAAAAACAAACTCCACAACCCAGCTTTCAGTCATCACAACAGGCCTTCTCCCAGCTTCCACAGCAGCTGCACGTGGAGCAGCCATGGAACTATATTGATTGTGCTACTGCTCCATCTTGGTTCGAAACTGAAAATACACTCATTATAGGAGGTGAGCAATTTCAACAGAACTATATCGATAACGGTGATGATTCTTCTTGGATGCAGTCGCCAATATTTCAAGAGACATCTTTTAATTCAACCATGGAAACACCTTGCTGCTGTGATTGTCAGCTTGATGAGATACATGGATTTGAGCAGGCCAGACAAACTTCATTGTCGTCTGGTCATTGTATTACCGGAGTTGAACTGCCTGCCACTGAAAATGATTCTTTTGGTATTGGAGTGGAATTGACATGGAACCAAGTTGATACTTCTAGCACTGGACTAGATTCTGAATTCGAATTTTCTCCAACTGAATATAGCCCACCAAATTCATGTTTTTCAGACACTAGTATGCCAGTGGGAGAAGAGGGCGATCTTGATGTTCTTCTACAACAATTTCAGCGGACCGCACCAACCCTCGACTTCTTCACTCCTGACTGCGGCTTAATGGATACGTTAGGTTTTCCATCTGATGTAAGACTTCATTAGTTTATACCCTCAATGAACTCATGTAATCATGCCAGTGGAGTCTTAGATACTTATGTACTTTGCCATTCGCTATGAAATTGTAGTTATACCAATTCATTTAGTATAGTATTTTTGCTGTTTGGATGTGAACTCCCCATTTACTATTGATTGTTTTAGTTTACATCATTTTGGGGTGCAAGATTTAGAATATGCTTAAAGGTAAACATCATGGTTCTATGTGAAGAAAGAAGAATACTATATGAATGCAAGGATTAGGAGACCACAAAACTGAATGATTCAATTGCAAAGAAACTCAATTCAGACTGTAGACTTTGCTATTTAATTGAGTCTGTTAATCTGGACCTTTGCAGTATGAAAGTATAGCTCAGATTGACAGCGCCCGGATTGCACCTGATTGCTGCAAGTTGAAGTTCAGTGAACTAATTGCTGTTGAGGTGAAAGTTTGGTGACCGCCAATACAACTGACGCACAGTTATCTAATTATTTTAGAAAGTCAGAAGGGATATACATAATCAGTTTAAAAGAGCTGAAATACATAGGTTCTACAATGTTTATATGTATCTGTAGATAGATTTTGAAGTAGTGCTCAACTGCAATGCTCTTGTTGTGAGTGGTTGAGATTGAGTGTGCATGGTTGTCTCGGAGAGAGTTGAAAATGTGCTAACCATGGGTTGTTGCAGCCAGGTCTTACTGGTGGGAGTGGCGACACATACGTGAGGCATATGCTGTTGAGAGCTAGGAACAAGGGATGGCGCGTGGTGGTGTTTAATAGCAGAGGTTGTGGAGACAGCCCTGTTACCACACCTCAGGTAGTTTTTCAAATGCTTTCAAGTTTTAATAATTTAATTAAATAATCAGTATTGATGAAATGTTGGGATCATAGCTAGTGCAGGATGCTATAGTTCAAGTATTTCTGAAAATAAGAAAAAAATAATTAGTTTTTTTTTTAACTTTCTAACAGTAAATCAATCCAATACTTTAGTCAAAGTTCTTATTGCGGTAAATTAATTAAATACTGCAGTTTTATTCAGCTTCATTTCTTGGCGATATATCTGAGGTGGTTGCACATGTTGGCAACCGCTACCCAAGAGCTAATTTATATGCTGTTGGCTGGTCGCTTGGAGCAAATATTCTTGTTCGATATTTGGGTCAGGTAACAGGGCTGCATATTCATGTCTGATTGATCATTCTTCTCAAGTTCTATTTATGGCTATAAATCCTGTTTTAGTTCGACTAATCGCTTAATGTGGTGTTGTTGCCAGTAAGCTATAGTCTATAGATAATGTTTGTATAAAACGTGATTTTCTCCAAGTGTCTTAAAGTATTCACTAATGGCATGGTGATAATGTGGATTAGATAACAATGGACAATATTGAAGAAGAAAATAAGTTAAAACTTTCTCTCTTGCAATGCGGCCTATACTGTGTAGAATACACGGAATAAAGCTTTTAACTTCTCTGACAATTACTCATTAGTGAAGCAAAAGATATCAATTTGCTTAGCAATAAAAATACATTAACATTCTAGCCTGACAAATTTTCTCTCTTTTCTTAGGAGTATTTCATCATATAATCATTTCCTCTAGCAACCACAAGAAAACTGTGGTAACTCATTTATCTATCCATACCGTATTATAAGCTAGAGCGTGCAAGAGATACCATTTCAGAGTTAGCTAATATACAACTCCATGCTACATTTCTGAGTTACAATTTTTGGCCTTTGTTATGCAATTCTATGCGATGTTCTAAAAGATTAAAATGATATTGGGCCATAAGAACTCAGTGTTTACATCTCCTAACCTCTCTCACTAAGTCCACGATGTTACATGGCAATTTCCTGCCAATACAAAAACAGGCCCTACATCATTCTCCAAGTGTTCCAGTGAAAGAAAAAACATAGATATTGAGACGTTCACTAAAATCAAATACTAAATAATTCTGTATTTGGAGCATATTGCATATATGTTTGTGGATATTGAATTGTATAATGGGACGTGGTCTCATTTTTTAGCTACATAAACTAGCTACTCTGACTACTTTTTGTGGTGTCCCTCCTTTGTTTTCTCCAATTTTTTCTGCTTAGTTAAATCTACGATTTTTATCTTATATATATATACTTCGACATCTTGTTACAGGAATCTCATTCTTGCCCTCTTTCTGGCGCTGTATCCTTGTGCAATCCATTCAACTTGGTAATTGCTGATGAAGACTTTCGTAAGGGCTTTAATATTGTATATGACAAAGCTCTAGCAAATTCACTCTGCAAAATTTTCAAGAAGTAACGATTGGATTATTTTCTTGTCATTATTTGTATCAATATGACTTTTAGAATTCAATTTGTAGATCGTTTAACTGAAATTTGTCATTTCTGCAGGCATGCTCTTCTTTTTGAGGACATCGGAGGTGAATTTGATATTCCAATGACTGCTAATGCCAAATCTGTCAGAGAATTTGATGAGGGATTAACACGAGGCATGTAGTCTATTATAGAAGCGTAAATAACTCTAAATTTTGCTTGCCTACTCATTGCTTATTCCTTGTAACACTTTCAGTTTCATTTGGATTTAAATCGGTGGATGATTACTACTCCAATTCAAGCAGCTCAGATTCCATTAAGAATGTCTCAATACCTCTTCTTTGCATTCAGGCAAGTGCTTTTACAAATTATGATACTATCTTTGAAATATTGTAACATTGGAAATATATAGCCATTGAAGAAAAATTGAGAAACATGTGGTTTAATATGTTATAGAATAAAGTGGTTCGTTTATTTAAGGTAGGCTGTAAGCAAAAATCTACGAATCGGAAAATCAAACCGAAACTACCTTTTTGAAACCTTGGTTTGGTGCCATGTAAACCTATCTACAAAAGAGTTTTGAACTAAACCTAAGCAGTTCTAAAATGGTTTGGTTTAAATTTCGGAAATTTAATGATGGAAACTGAACTATACCGTTTTAAAAAAAAAATTCCCTAGAAATTAGAATGATAAATTACAATCTTAACATTCAAATCTAATATACTCTCCCCATCCCATAAAGATAAACTTGTTTCCATTTTTACACAGATTAAGAAAATTTTAATTAATATAATTGGAACAATAAATTTTATTTATATTTTTTCTAATATACCCCTAAATTGAATAATGATTTAAATAAGAGTTGTTCATATTTATTGATAACAAGGCATATTAAATAAGGGCAGAGGCGGATAGAGATGGGGGCGGGGATGGGCTATAGCCCTGCCCCAACCTAGAAGTAAATTGGCTTGTAAAAAATGAAAAACTTAGCCCAAATTCATGTGAAAATAAAGAGGAATAAAAATTTAGACCTAGCCCAGCCCAGCCCAGCCCCAGCCCAGAAGCAAATTGGCTTGTAAAAAATGAAAAATCTAGCCCAAATTCATGTGAAAATAAAAAAGAATAAAAATTTGGTCCAGCCTAAAAATTAATTTTAGCCCAACTAATTTCATTCTCAACCCAACCCCAATGTTCAATTATTCAAATTTAGTTTAAAACTATACAACAATTATATATTTATTTTATTCATATTCATGATACACAAATAATTCATTACCAAATTAGATATTTTATTTCACACACATATATTATATATATAATTAAATTTAAAGAGTTCACTTATAATCAAATTAGTTTATTATATAACAAATATTTTTTATTGATAAAAGATAAATGACTTATTTGAACAGTATGAAATGTCACATGTTTGACTAAGTTTAAAAGTAATTAAATTTTTTCTAATGAATTTTTTCATGTATTACTTATTTATAGTTGTGAGTTAAAAATTTATTTATTTCGACCATAAAATGGATATTATTATCAAAATAAGTAATATGCTTATTATTAGTTAAAAATATATTTGTTAGAACTTTGTTATGAATGTCCAAAAATATATTCTGACCCACATTATTATGAGTGTCATGAATTTAACCTTTTAAACTAAATCTCGTGTGGTATAGAGCATCTTTTACGATATAAGTTCATTGGAAAAAAAAATAAAAATTTCAGTCCACCCTAACGTATCTATCTAGCTCCGCCCATGAATAAAGGTGTACTAGAAAACTAGGAAATCAATTATACCCTCAGCAAGGACAATGGACTATAATTTGGGACAAATGAATAAAGAAAACAAGCCTATCTTTATGAGATGGAGTGAGTAACTATTGAAGTTTTGATAAAACAACTGGTACTTTGGTCAAATTTCCATTATTAAATTCTAATAAGCAATTAATACCCTAATTTTATAACCCTATTACTGATCAATCCATCAAAGCCAAAGCCCTTGCACCAAAGTCGAAACCCTCTTCGTCTCACAAACATTAGAAACAAAATCTCCACAATTCCAACCACTTAAATTTATTGTTTGATGTATATAGTTTTTTCTTTTATCGTAAATAAAGTATGAAAATATATTACAACCAATGAAATAAAGACGATAGAGTGAACAGGAAAAAAATATATAGTTGAACTGCAGTTTAAAGCAAGACCACACTGTTAGGTTTAGGTTTGAGAAAACTTGAACCGGAAAATGGTTTGGTTTAAGAAAACTCAACCCATTTTATTACCGATTATATTCCGAAAATAAAAATATTTTTTTTGTATAAAATTACCCTGTTGATTACTCTTATAGTACTTCAACATCACCTTCCTTTTCCTTTATGTGCTTCGACGAGTTATTTCACATTTTGTTTCTTTTGTACCTTGTAACAATTTCTATAAGTTATTTTTCTATTTTCTATATTTTTTTTCTTACCCTTGAAGAAATTTCTGGTAAACATTTCCCAAATTGATTAATTTTGGGGAGATATAAAATAAGGGAACGTTGTTGGGATAAAAGCATCTGTTAGGTATGATTTTGCTTGCAAGCAAATGTTCAACATAAATTTTTTAAAATGATATTCAGGCTGCAAATGATCCAATTGCTCCATCTCGGGGAATCCCACGTGAAGATATCAAGGTATGCAAATATCTGGCCTGTTGCCCTAATAGTATTCCATTTCGCTAGGTCATGGCATGAGTTTCATACCCAAAAAGAAAACGAAATGGATGGTGCTGCCTCCAGGTGTTTGTTGGCGTTTTCTTGAAATTCATTTTCCACATTTTCAGAAGAAATGATCAAAACATGATTAAAAATGCTTAATGCCTATACATTCTCTTTTTATTTAGTTGACCAAATAATTTTAGGCAGTTTTACACATTTCTCCAATTGGTCCCCTCGTACAAAAATGAAGACTACTGAGAAAGGTAATAAGAAACAAATCGATTATATTAGATTGGGAAATCTTCTGCAATATGTTAATAAGATAAAATATTCTAAAAGAATGCTTCCGTGCAAAGAAATGATAAAATTGGCAAGGTGCGGTGAAGAAACAATATTACGTTCATGTCATCACATGCTTATGTACCAAATAAATAAAGAGTATCAAGATCAATATGCAAGTACCATTTTTTGGGTTCCTTGTCTTGAATAGTTGGACAGTTTTACTCATTTTTCCCCATTTCTTTATATGCCTCAGGAAAATCCAAACTGTTTGTTGATAGTTACTCCGAAAGGTGGCCATTTGGGGTGGGTGGCAGGTGGGGAAGCTCCACTTGGAGCTCCTTGGACCGATCATGTAGTTATGGATTTCTTGGAACATTTGGAGCAAGCTAGATCTTCAATTGTAACGTCTAGCACGAATCTGGATGATGCTCGTCCTGGCACAGCTCAAAGCATGGGCCTTCACACCAAACTTGAGGTATAGTTAGAGACTTAAGAGTTCACATATACTGAGTTGGAACATTAGAAATGAAATATGACTATTCCAGGTTGCAATTGGTGGATTTTGAGGCTGCTAACTTCGAGCTAAATTAAGTACTTTTCTAGTCAATTGTCAAAGCTAAAATTAGAAGGAGAAAACATATTTAGGGTTATGCTAGGGGTACATAACCCTTTACATGGCGCCCCCCAATAGGGGGTCGTCATTTGTCCATTATGGCACCCATTATGTAAAATGCTATGTACAAATAGCATATTCCACATTAAATAATTCACTATCAACATCTACACATTCCACTGCCCAAATGTAGCAAGATTATAAGCTTACTGACCTCAAAAACTAAAGAATTATTAACAGATATATCTGTATTGAGTTCTCCTAAGAAAATTTCAACCCAAGCATCACTAGTAGAAATATTCTATACAGTTCGTCGTGTGAAGAAATTGTAGAGTGATATTTAGAATATTTATAGTACAGCTTGCAATTGTTAGGTTGTTCTTTCCCCCAACTGGCTAATTATCAAAGGCTGTCTCCCATAATAATGTTATGAACAACAGTCTAAGTGGCAGTACGACTTAGATGTCAGTTCATCACCAGAATCGATGAATAGCATTATCCTCTTATTTCTCCATGTTAGCCGACACCCCACTGTTTTGAGTATTCGATGAAGAAACTTTTATTTTCGTGAATTTAAAAAAAGAAAAAAAATTCGTCTCTGATCACATCGTCAAAGTAAATTGACACAAATTCCATCCCGAATTAGATAGTGAAGTCAGGATCTTCATGTTGGTGGGGCGAAAAGATTGTGAGGGGGGGCAAAATATACATATATTATACATTATGTTAAATAATTAAAAAACTCAGAATTTCTACATAGATTTTCAATAATTTTAATGTTGTGGAGGGGATCGCCACCCTGGCCCCTTATAGCTCCGCGCTGCTTAAAGGTGCAAGAAGTTGTACGTACATTGATAAATCGGTACCACACTAGACTCTCTTCCCCTCTCTGAAATAGTAGGATTTAAGATTGAAAGTGCAAGTGTAAAACGTAAAATAGTTTAGTCCGATTCTAGATCTGTTGTCTCGACTTGACTGGCCCATCATTGTAATAAAAAATAAAAAAATGCGTTATGTAAATTATGTAGAAGAACAACCAGAGTAGCCAGTTGGTGAGAAGCAGATTATTGATTTATTCCAACATTTATTGTCTAGACTACTTCTGTGCATCAGCCTTCTGCCATGCAATTAATTGTCATAAATATTTATTAATTGCTTCACACAACAAATTATTTATTAAGAGCGTGGAAGAAATAGTCGAACTAATTAGAACACCCACCCCAAACCCCTGTGACCCCACCCCACTACTTTGTTTATATATATTGGATCCACTGAATCATTGACTAATGAATCAAAAGAATCATGCTTGGTGTACATAATTTTTGGTACACTGGGGTGTCTACACCCTCACATGGGGGTGTGAACACTCTTATATACCAATTTTTATGTAAACCAAGAATAATTCAATCAAAATACATTTCGACTTCATAGATAATTGGACAATCTTGAGTCAAAATCATTATTATATACTAAAATTATCTCATTCCTTGCCAAATTAGGATGACTAATTGAGACTTGACAATTCATATATGAAACAGTAAGGAATCGAAAAACTTGCAAAACACCAAATCAATCCTGATCAAATAAGAGACATTTGCATTCTTTTTTACCTATATACTATAACTTAATTGTGGTTGCATTTCTCCATATCTGCTCGAGTTCCCTAGCAAAGGCCTTCTGCCTTCCGACAACTATTGTGATGTGATCTTTGTTTTCGACAACCTTAACTCTAGCACGGGGAATTCTTGATTGAACGCTGTAACTGCACTCGACTGGAATGAGTTCATCATCTTTACCGTGGAATATATTCACGTCGCACTTTACCACATTCTTAACCTCGTGCAAGTATCTTTCCATTAGTCCGGCAGTGCCACATATTATGTTGTGCAGTGTATGCCATGCTGCGATGTGTGTGTGACAGAAGAACCCCTCCATCAAGTATGTTCTTATCCTGTGTGCACATAATTTTGTTCAAATTAGTTCAGTCGAAAAAGGAAATTTTGGTGAAAATGCAAAATGGTGACTTACTTGTGTATGACCATGTGTCTACATAAAACTAATTTGTAAACCCAAGTAGAGGGTAGATTTGGTTATGAATTTCACATAAATGTGGACGCCTAGAAAGATTGTGTTGGATTGTCTATGGTTCAGCTAAAAAAACGATTAAACGTACATTTTGTGGGATCACAATTTTTCAACCATATATTTCATTAATTATTATTAAAATTTACCGAAAAATATGATTTTTATCTAAACGAGACGGGCTAGATTAGTTAGGTGCATTTGGATTTTGCTACTTGTATATCAAAATGGTACATAAACGGTTATTGAAAATGATGTAAGGGTGATTGTGTTTTAAACTCATAAATAGTAGAGTGTCATGTGACATTGTGTAATTCTTTATGTAAATTTTGATGTACATGCAGCAAAATCCAGTTCATTTTCACACATTTACGCTCCTATATCTGATGTGTGGTACGCCGTAGCTAGAAGACTCGTAAGCACCTGTTTCTGGTGAAAAGTTTGGTGAGAAATTCCCACAGGCGGTGGTTCTTGCATAGCACTAGGGAAACAGTTCTACCAATGTGCTCGTACCAGCAAGCTAATGATGCCCCAAACGTAATCAGTGGCCAAACTTGACGTGGTGCCACCCTTTTCATCATATATTGTGATGGTTGTTCGCCCTTTGGTGCCGGAAAATATGGCTGCCATTTTTAGGAGTCCACAAAATTAATTCATATACGCTCGAAAATTTAAAACTAAATTAATGGGTTGATTAGGAATATTAACTTACTGGTGCAAGTAGAGTTAGGGATTTGACAGATGCAGGATGATTGACAGCAAGTGCAAGAGCCAAAATGCAACCCATTGAATGTGCCACAATATGAAAAGATTTCACTTTGTATGCCTCAAGAACAGACTTCTCAATCATGTCTAAATGTTCTCTTAGAGTATAAAGCGAATCGTTTGGCTTCGGACTCTTCCCAAAACCGAGCAGATCCACTGCAAGTAGCCTGTACTTTGATTTCGTAGTCTTTGAGAAGTTGGGATATAATGTTTCGGTCCAGAATGCAGACGACGAGATGAATCCATGAATGAACAAAACATCTTCTCGCACATTTTCTGCTTTCAACAAGAAATGATCAGTTCAAATTAGTGCACTGGCTAGTTACTATCAGTGAAACTGTTGTGTTTTCAACTTTTTATTACCTTTAGCTCCGTCAGCTTTGACGAATAGTGATTCTTTGCAAGAAGTCCAGCAAGTGCAGGTTTTGCAATCGCAATCTGACCACCTGGGAATAGGAAGTTTCTGTATCCTCCCTTGTAACATTTCGACGATGGTGGAGTTAATGATGAATGTGGATCGAATAGTTCCTCCTCTCTTGTTGATTTTTTCTCGTGATTGTATCATACTATTGCCTTCTGTTTTCACCCTCTTTAGCTCATCCACGGTCAATTTTGAAACCTCGGACACCAATGAAGGGCGAGTATAGAGCGTGTCTGAGATTTCCTCTAGCCGTAACTTGGTGGGAGTGAGGTACAATATTTTTGATTCTCCATGTTCGGAGACTAAGATCTTGCCACTGCTGGTAATGGCTTCTTTCTCAGATGAACAATAACACGGTTTCCATTCTGCTTCGATTAGATAATCTAGTATTTTGTAAACGTAACATAACAAGAAATCGAGGATGTCTAATAGAGTGAAGATAATGAAGCTCAATACTTCATTTGCAAATCTGCCTGTCATTGTGATAACTGATATGGGTTGTTCCATTGACAAAATTTTCGAGAAAAATTGAGTCGCAAGATTCATAAACAAGCTTCTTGTTCGTTCTCTTTGGTGAAAAATGGGGATTAAAAAAATAGGGTGTGGCTCTGGTTTTTGTTTGCAAATGGGACAATGGAAATAATGAAAGGTAACAGTGAAGTAGCTTGCTATTTATGGAAGCCGCGTAGCAGTGCTTAAAATTCTGTGGAGAGAAAAGAAAAGGGAGAAAGAGAGAAATAGGGTTTTCAGATACGTAACATCGGATGAATGAAATAATTGTTACATTAAAATCCTTTGCTGGACTAGGAAAAAAGGTTGTTGGTGGTTGAATCTCCTCGTGAAACAACTAGATGCAATTTCTTTCTCAATAACTTAGACCCATACCTGTGTTGTATGGTTTGCATTTTACATTTAGGACAACCGGATCGTGCTGATAGAGAAACCACAGGCAAACGTGTTTTGTACGCGTGAATTTGGTGTCGTTACTCAATGCTAGCAAAACTACGTATAATTAATCGGTGTGTACAAATTTTCAATAGGAAGAGGTTCAATTTGTAGCTGGTGCGAAGTCCTCTTAATTACTTAAAGAGGAGAAGATTCTTGTAATGAATCATAAACCTCGTGTCGTGTGAGACTCCACTTCTTAGATTCAGGAGAAAATATTCCCAATAACTACGTTGTGGTAATTTAACACTAGTTCCATTTCTATTAGTTTTGCCCACAATCAATTGTTGAAGTAATAAGGCATTGAGCCATGAGCTAGTTTTTTTCCTTGAACAAGTACTATGTTAGGATGATATGTCAAGTGGTCCTCATGAATTTAAGATGCGTCATGCGCCACGCAGATATACACACCTTAAATTTTGACTTTGATAATTGATTAAAACGTGAATTTGCTTGAATGTCGTGTGATATTACCTTTGAAAATGGAGGGCTGGCTAGCCCAGCCTCGAATTGCCCTCATGGAGTGCTGGCTGACAAGCCCCTTTGTTGGACCAGCCCCTATCTATATTTTCAAAAACACGTTCTTGTGATCCAAGCTTAACATTATTCATCGTGCTTTCTTAAGTATGATAGCTAGCTAGAGGTTTTTCTACTGTAAATTGTGCACATTTTAGCTGATTTTAAGAATCATTCCTATACTGTCATTTGTTTTGCATAATTTAATTAGGATGCAAAGAAGTCACAAGTGTACTAACTTGTTAAAAAGCCTTAATAGTAGGTGTTACATTAATACTCTGGCAAGTTTGAAAGTTCAAGGAACACCTCTTACTTATGTACCCTCACTCAGCTCCTTGGCCCGGAAATATCAATCTTGGGTCGAACTGCTGTTAAAGTAGATATTGATTAACTAGATTTGAAGGACTTCTAATTAGCAAGTTGGAACTCGACAGGCGACAGCCCCCTTACACCCGCACCAGAAAATGTCGACTCCATTTGAAAAACACCTAGACGCGTTATGCCATTTTGAGTTCACCAGACGATACAAGTTTAGAAAATTTATATTATAGCTTCTGCATATGTTATGTTTACAAGATTATGTTCAGTATCTGCTGATGATATGATATATGGACCAATTCAAATAACTAGACTTGTTCAAACTGTACCTTCTTGTAGCAGGTCACACAACTATCTTGCACTGAAACTTGGGTGTATATATCCATGAATGTGAGATAACTTTTTTAACCATTTACCATTGACAATGGAGATTCCAGTCATGCCTGCACTCGTTTTGATAATTACTTTATCTGTAAATAATGTTTGGTGCTGCGTTTGTTACACAGCATTTGTGTTTGGAGACTCTTTGGTCGATGCTGGTAACAACAATTACTTATTTACCTTATCAAAGGCAGACTCTTCTCCTTATGGCATCGACTTTAGTCCCTCGGGTGGCCAACCTACCGGGAGATTCACTAATGGTCGTACTATAGCAGACATAGTCGGTAATTAATTTTCCACTGTGTTCCGCTAAATAAAAACTACACCTCATTTTTCTTCACAGATTAAATTTATGATCTGTTCAGGTGAAGCTCTAGGAGGCAATTCATTTCCTCCACCGTACTTCGCACCTAATATTGCAGCTGCCACCTCCTTTCGTACTGGAATCAATTATGCCTCAGGAGCATCAGGGATCTTGGATCAGACAGGAACCCTCTTTGTATGTATTATTCTTGTTACATTTTTTAGTTAATAATTATGAAAAATCATTTGATGAGTACTTAATTTCCGGTCAGATAGGAAGAGTGCCACTGAGGCAGCAAATCAACAATTTCGAGCAAACCAGATCAAATATGGTGAACATGGTTGGAGAAAACACGACTAATACTATCTTAAAAAACGCTATCTTTTCCTTAACAATTGGATCAAACGATGTTTTGAATTACTTCCAACCTTCTATTCCACTATTCGGTGACAAGGTTTCTCCAACAGAGTTCCAAGATTTCATGATTTCCAATTTGACCATGCAGCTTAAGGTAGCAAACTATAAATAATCTTTCATTTAGGCTATATTTTACTTGCATCAGTGGTTCTCATTTTCGGATTTTTTGTGTAAGAAAAGGAACTGCATAGGTTAGGAGCACGAAAATTTGTCGTCGTTAACATTGGTCCTCTTGGATGCATACCGTTTATTCGTGCCATCAGCCTTAATCTTCTAGGTGGAAAATGCTCGGCTAAGGTAAATGCTCTGGTACGAGAGTATAATAAGAAACTGAAGGAGGAGCTTGATCGGATGAACAACAATATGGGACGTAACGCGATGTTTGTGTATGCCAATTCCTACGATGTTTTCAGAGAAATCATCCTCAATTTTCCCAAATACGGTAAATTATTTTACTTGGTTTAATCTCTTGGTCGTTTTCATGAACGCTAACTAATTAATTGTGAATGCTCTGGTAGGATTTGTGAATAATGATGGTCCGTGTTGTGGTGGATATTTTCCGCCATTTCTTTGTTTCAAGGGGAAAAATGCGAATACGAGTTCATCAGCACTCTGTGATGATCGATCAAAGTACGTGTTTTGGGATGCATACCATCCCACAGAAGCAGCTAATCTCATCATTGCTGATAAATTACTGAATGGCGATAAAAGTGTGTGCTATCCTATGAATATTCAACAACTGTACAATTATATGATTTGAAGTCGAATAATATTATGTAGCAGTAGCAGAACCGGTTCTCACTGTCGGTCAATGAACCATAAATTTGCATACTATCAAAACTGTTTCTGCCTCAACTATAAATTCCAGCCCAAAGTCAACACAACAAAATCTTCTTGAAATTGCAAAAAAGCATTTGACTTGTGTTACTCTACATTTCCCAATGCAACTTCTATAACTTATGCAACCAATCTTTTTCTATCTTGTGTTTGTGAATTTCCCAAAGTTCTATAATATAAAAGGATTTTTCCATTTGTACAAAAATATCACCACAGAAGTTCAACAGAAAACTCACATGAAGGTGGGCTCCACGTGAAATTAAATATTGCAAAAATGCGGACCCCACCCGTGTTGTGTGTGTTTTGGTAGTTCACTGTGTACAGTTTCTGTACACACAGCAAAACTGAATATAAAAATAAATAAATAAAAAATAATTGCCCTTTTCTTTTATTCGAAAATTGAAATTTGTCAACCATGGCTTCGACTGCTTTGTTCCCATAGATGAAAATGAAATGGCTCACAAGTTAGCTTCTTTTACTATTACATCCTTAGCTAATGTTAGATGGGTCGATTGTATACCGAACTTTATTTTTACAATATCGGAAATCTTGACTTGACAGTGAAGATGAGCTAATCCATGGGGTCTTTTGGCCCCTCTGAAACATCCTATAATCTGTACTAATTATTGCATTTCAATTAATAAATTATAGATAAAAAAAAATAAAAATAAAACAGTATAACATGGAGAATTAGTTGGTATTAGTTGGGGAGGTAGTGAATACTGAATACATCGTATTCTTATATATGTCGAACTCTAATGAAATAGTCAACTGAGGCAACCACCATGGAAACAACACCGTTATATATGCAATAAATTGATAATCAAACCGTCCAAATTTTGGATAAGAGTTGGTTCGACACGTTCTGTCTCGACTTGGTTGTTTCCACCATTAAAATTTTAACATCTCGTTACAATTTTAAGGTGTCAGAATTTTAGTGGACATAGTTCATCGCGTAAAATTTTTTAAAAAATAAATATATTTTTATTGCGTTAAATTTTCAACATTTCAAAATTGTGGTGAGATGTCGAAATTTAATGGGAGACCCATCATATGAAATATTGAAATTGAAATGAGAGATCTAACATGTATTATTCTAGGGTTGTGTCAATATCATAGTTGATTATTAAATGTAGTTTCATTTTCAAGTGGTCTGAAAGTCGCTTCTTGATTGACTTTTGTTGTGTGCTGTGAACAGTGAATTTGTGTGCCCCATTAAACCTTTTTGTTATTGCGAAATTTGACAAACCCCTCGTTTGGTGGGGGGGAATAAAATCAGATTACAATAAAAATTGATAAAATATGTGATTAAAAAATTATGAATATTATGAAATATGTGATTAAAATTAATTGTTGATTTTGATTTAAATTAAAATCTAAATTTTAATTCCTACCAAAAAAAGAGGGACTTATTAAAATTTTCAATTTTAAAATCAATTTTTTTAGTCCCACTAATGAAAAGATGGGACAAATGTTAGCCTTCAAAGGTTAATTGGACTCTCATTTCTCATAACTTCTACGAAAATATGTGCCTTCATTATCCGATATCAAGATTCTCTATCTGAATTGATAGAATCTTGAGTTGGGTGCGTTTGATGGATATTATTGAGAAAATAATATATTTTAAATAGTGATATGATGAAAATTATATGGTTAAAAAGCAAGGAAAAGTTATTAATGTGATAAAAATTTTATTTTATTGAAAAATGTGTGATTGAAAATGAGTTTTGAAAGAATGTGTGTCAAACAAGAGCAAAATATGGGGAAAAAAAAAAGATGCAAAGTAGCCAAAATAATTATTGATTATATATTTCGTGCAAAATAATAATTGCATTGAAAAAAAAAAAAAAAATTGAGTACATTTCATTTCTATTAAACTTTAATTCCCACTTGTGTATGCACCACATAGGAAGCAGAGGCCATTTAAGCTAATGTCAGTCTTCCACGGGGAAGCCCCACCTGCTTCCCACGCGCTTCGCTATCGACGGCAAGGCAATTTATTCTCAAATTTGATGCTTGCATTGAAAAAACTTTACATTTCTCAATCAATGAACATGTGACATACTGACATGGATAAATTTGGTTTGTAACATCGTTAACCTAATTTAACCTAGTAACTTAACCAAAGATATGCTTGCATAGTCAAAAGAAAAAGGTACATAATTCAAAATACTAGCCAAGATTCTACTTGTTTGTCTCTCTTTACACCCAATATTTTTCGATAGTTGACTTGACTGTACAAGTGTCAAAGGTTGCTAATTAATATGCAACTAATATACAGATTTACATGGAGGTGACAAGGGATATGTTCACAACAAGCTCGTGCAAATATGTTAGATAAATACATAAGAACGATTACGACAAGGAAAATGAATTACGTGTGAAAACAGGAACAGAGGCCCCAAAACCCTTAACAAATCCGATACAATTCAAGCGTTCTCCTCCTCATGAAGCAAAAAGTGGTATTTTGACAAAGAATATTGCCATACGGAGAGGATCATGAATAATCTTCAAAATCAACACACTACATTTGAGAGAAAATGTAGACATATCTAGTTGAGCCGTTCACACTGCTTTTACTAAGGAGTAAAGACACATGAATGACTCGTATTTAAGTATTTTTTTTAAAAATAATTTAAATAAAAATAACAGAACAACTATTTTACCCTTTTAAGGTTTTGAATATGTTAGTCGAAGGATGGAAATCATCTAGAAGATAAATGGCATAAAATTTCCAAAATATAAAAAACAAGAGTACACAGTGTTAGTTAAAAACTGCCTAAATTTAGTGCTATTCGTATCAATGGCGCTTGTTCTTTGAACCTGTCTAATTGTACTCACCTGGGCCGCTTCAGGCCCACTTTGGTAGAAACAGAAACCTGGGCCTAGTCGACGAGTCGGCTACTTTCCCCTCCCCACATGAGGAAATTCCATCTCTTTCAATTATTTTTCTCGATTTTTGATCGACGTGAAAAAAATCCAGATCCCATAAATTGAAGCAGGCAAGGAGCAGCATGATGGGTTATGTACTGAGAGTGAGACTCGCATCTTTCTTCACCGGAGCCGCCGTGGCATCGGCTGCGGGTATTTATTTTCTTCACGAGGATTATAAGTTTGCACACCACGCCATTTCTCAACAGGTACCATATGCCCTTTATGTTTTAATAATTTTATCAAGTTTTACTTTTTCATGCTGAGATATATTCTATGCGTTTTGGGTAATTAATTTTCAAAAATAGAATGCAAGTTTAAACCGAATTCTAATCCCTATTTAGCTTTGAGGGTTCTAAATTGGGGCTTTATATGGCGTGTAATGATGAAGTGGATGAATTTTGATTTATTAGAAATAGTGAGAATGAACTGATGAAATGTTAATTAAACATCGTGGCTTCTTATTGGCCTTTTTTCAGTTTTTGATTTTCATCGAGGAACATTGAAATGGAGATGTAGGTTTTAACTAAAGCCTTTTTCGAGCTAGATAGGTATTATAGCACTTGAGGGAGTTTAATGTAATTTTTCCATTGAATAGGCTCCATTTAATTTTGATTAGATGTTCTGCTGTTCAACTCTTTTCCTAAGGTTTTAACTTATAATACTGTGATGGAAGAGATATTTTGATTAATTTTAATGAGGCATGACAAATGAAATTCTTTTCCATCATTGGCTAAAGAACAGTTAAGATTATGTGATGAGTGGCGAAGAGGTATCAGTTCATGTTGTTGATAGGCAATGAATGTGAACTACAAAATTATTAATACGTTGAGAAACCATGAGAATTTTCAGCTTTGCTTCTTTTGTAGAAGAAGCCACTGCCCAATATCCAGAATGATTATTTTTAAGCTAAGCCATACATGTTGTACAGCACTTCAAAATTTGCTACACCTTGCATGACTTGCATCTCATTTTGGCAAGGGTTCAATATTTTTTTTTCCAATAGATCTGATCATTGGTAAAAAGTAGATTGAGAAACTGTGAGGATGTTTGGCTTTGTTTCTTTTGTAGAAGAAGCCGTTGCCTGAGAAAGCCCAAAAAGATGCCAAATTTGGCTTCTTTTTTCACTTTTAAGCTAAGCCAAACATGCTGTATATAGCGCTATAAAATTTGCTGCACCTTGCGTGAATTGCATCACACTTTGGAAAAGATACTATATTTTTTCCCAATAGGTCTGATCATTGGTGAAGCTAGGCATTTGTTCCTGATGGAATCAGGATGATTAGGCTTCCCATCAATGTAATGTTATCGTCTTACAATCGTACGTTATATTGTTTTATTTGTCTTACTATTAATTCAGAATTACTCGTTTTTTTCCTGACTTAGTGGATGTTAAGACATTGTTGAACTTTACACTCTAGTCAATCTAGATCTTTATTCTGAAAATTTCCTTAATCAAATTTGAAATAAAAATTATGAATCTTCTGCCACCTTCAAAAATAAGTTTATTAAATTTTGGGTGAGAGAGAACAAATTGGATACTTCCATAGCAAACAAATTTGACATTGTGAATCCATTGGTTAGATGATCTCCAATTTCTCAATGTAATTATATGGAAGGTGCACAATTATTAGATGTTGTGACCATCTGTTTAATGATCAAGACTGTAGCTTGCTTCTGAATTTGAAGCTGTCGTTTGCACTGAAAACATTAGTTTTATAGGAGTTTGTGATAAAATCATTTGATTTGTGTGTGAAGGTTATGTATTGAATGACAATGTCTATTAGATTGATCAAGTGACACATCGAATGGTGAAAATGCTAATTCAATCACATTTTTGCCGAAGTAGAATAAACTGAAGAATCTAAAGAATATGATGAAATCTTGGGAAATAGGCTTTAAAGTAATTGCCGGTTCTGATATCTTGCTTTTGGTGGATATGTTACATCGAATAATCCGTGTTGCTGCCTTTTTTGGTCTAGATGAATAGTCTTTATGAATCTTTGGATGGACGTTTATCAGCTATGGAGAAGTTGAAAGAAGTTGAAGCAACAAAGCATGCGGAAGCTACAGAATAAAAGCTCTTGACGTACTTCTATAAGGAAGCAAGAATAGATTACTCGTTGAATGCTCGGCCTCTTCAAATAAGACTTAGGTTTAGTTTGTTTGGGAAGTTGTGCACGCTAATTTTGACAGCTTCCAGAAGAGACTATGTTTCCGATATCACCTGAGACAAGATGAAAGTTTAAGTAATGTATTCTCGACTTATAACTTGTACCGTGTTGCTTCATAATCTACCAGTCATGATGCTTGATGCTTAGGTTATATCATTATTAATCTTTGCCACAATGATGTGGAGCGTTATTTGAACATAGATATGCTATAGAGACAGAAAAAAAGTTTGATAGAATTTTTACCGAAGGCAATTTTTCATTCGTTTTCGAAACGACAATGGCGGAAAATGCAAAATACCAACGTAGCACCTGCATGATTTCTGCAGTGTTTTATTCATTTGAACAAGAATCACTTCGTAAATTTTGACATTAAGAATTACCAATTAAACCCAATTATCAAGGGAACTCTCTCTTAAATAGGGGGAAAACTGTCAGCTAGGAAATACGAGTTTTTTCCTCGTACGCTCCATATGAAAAGAAAATGTATAGAATGCTCGGGTTTGCTTATCTCATCGTTTTTCTTCGCAAAAAGGATATACGGAATTCTTAGTGTTCCAACATTTTTCGTTTTTGGTGAAAGGAGGAACCCCATGGATGTATTGAGGTCGTCAGGTTGACAATAAAAGCCCTTGCCCTTGATTGGTTCAATAAAAATAAGATTTTTACTAGATTTTGATAGAAATTAATAGAATGTATGGTTGAAAAATAATAAAACCTTTAATATGCATGGTTAAAATTAATATTGACTTTAATTTAAATTTTAATCAACTTTTATTTATGAACCAAATATAAATTTAATTTTATTCTTGGTGATGAAAATAATAGATGCACAAGAATTTTGCGCCCTCCCGTAGCACCCTCATCAATTGACAATATTAATTACAGCAATGCTAAAGGTACGAGCAATGTTATTTAGTCCCACTAGGTTATAATCTCAATATACGTGACATTAAATGATATGTTAAATAAAATACATTAACGCTACATAGACTAGAGTTTAACCATTTTAAGGTTGAATAGCGTTATTCTAATTGTACACTCCTTCCTTTAGACGTAGGGGTGGGCAAAATCCGATTGAATCTGTCAAAATCGTCCAAATTGAATCAACCCGACTGAGTTTGGGTGGTTTTTTTTTTTTTTTTTTTTTTTGTTATTTTTATACGGGTTGGGTGAGTTGGTTGTGTATGCAGATCGGGTCGAGTTATGAGTTAACTCATGAAAATCGAATAAACCCGTTCAACCTAATCCAACTCAACCCAACTATATTTATGAACTTTACAAGTATTATGATGTTGATTGGACAAAATCGAGTAACTCTATTTCTTCACACAACCTCCAATAGCTATAATATTTAGAAAAACTTAGATTAAAATGTCAGTTCTTGTTGGAGAGATTTTGTTCAATAGTTGAAAAGTTTGAAAAAATCATACACAAATTATATACTACTAATTAACTAAGTTCTATATACGCAAATGCGATACACGAGAAGTCTTGAATATGTCATAAGACATAGAAATTCTTAGAATAATATTATAAGATTTGGATAGAAAGCATTTTACGAAAAATAGTATAAGCAAATACACATTCAACACGGTGAGGGATGGAATACACCTCCAGAAGGGGTCCTAAAGCTTAAGNGAAAAGTTTGAAAAAATCATACACAAATTATATACTACTAATTAACTAAGTTCTATATAAGCAAATGCGATATACGAGAAGTCTTGAATATGTCATAAGACATAGAAATTCTTAGAATAATATTATAAGATTTGGATATAATGCATTTTACGAAAAATAGTATAAGCAAATACACATTTAACACAAAAATATTTTAATTGCCAAAAACATTTATTGGCTTCATATAATTTAATATCAATATGTCCATGTAACATTTCCGGGCATGAAGTGTCAAAAATATTTAGATTTTTTGATCATTGCAACTATAAAGACCTAATATTATATAAGTCGTGAGTCAATTATAAATCCACCCAAACCGACCCGCCTACTTTAATATTTGTTGACAAGTTGTCCCAAACAAACCAAACAAATCCGATCGATACTTGATTGAGTTGGGTTTCAACCCGTACACGGGTTGGATTAGGTTAAATTATGATCAAATCGATCATGTTTGATTGGATTTGGGTTGAGGCAAAAATTGACCCAATTGAACCCAACATATGCCCACCCCTTATTTACACGTAGCGTGATTATATTAAGAAAAAATTACCTAAAATCAGGTATTTA
>CAIGRQ010209119.1:0-10409 GCA_903798375.1 Fraxinus sp. D2006-0159 | reverse complement strand
TTTGCCAATTTTACATTCTTTTCTTCAATTCTTCATCTTCCATCGAGTTTCACCGAATAACATATTATATCATAAATTAGGCTATAATCTCATTAAAAGAACGACAAAATATCATAATTTGGAGTCCGAATAAGTGTATAAAATGTACTTATCACTGAGTCATCTTACCCCTCATGAATTTTTGTCGCATTTTCAGTATTTGAACCCGTGACCTCTGTTTTATGATAGACTTAAGTTGAATCCTGGTACCATTTGGATTCAACTTAAATCTCTCATAAGGCAGATGTCACGGGGTCGAATCTTGGGGACATGTTAAAAATTCATGAAAGATAAGATGGGCATATGCTCTTCCAAATCGGGCCATATTTAAATTAACCACTTGGGCACAAAGGTAGGATCGTTACAATGGCGAACCTGCCAAGATTTTATGGAATTGAGTAAATTTTATCCTAAAGATAACTCTCCGCTCCTCGTAATTGATCAGCTTGTGGATATAACTACAGGACACAAATTGTTAAACTTCACGAATGCGTATTCGATATACGATCAAATCCCTATATATGGGCCAAGGAGGAACATACTGCATTCGTAAAAGATCAGGAACTATACTGCTATAAAGTAATGTCGTTTGGGCTAAAAAATGTGGGGGCTACATACCGAAGGCTAGTAAAAAAATTGTTCGTAAACCAAATTGGAGAAACAATGGAAGTATACATTAAGGATATGCTTGTAAAAAAGTTTTCAGACTGGAGACCACTTGAAACACTTAGAAGATATTTTCAATATATTATGAAAATATAGGATGAAACTCGATCAACTAAAATACGCATTTGGAGTAAAATCTGAAAAGTTCCTTGATTATATGGTTAATCGACGAGGTACTGAAGCGAACTCTGACAAAATTCAAGCCCTCGTAAAAATGTGATTCCCATCTAAATCAAAAGAGGTACAAAGGAAACGGGAAAAGTCGTCGCCCTTAGTAGGTTTATATCTCGAGCAATGGACAAATGTTTCCCTTTTCTTTCAAATGCTAAAATAAGGAAATATATTCAAAAGGAGCAGCGAATGCAAACAAGAATTCCGTTTCTGAAAGATCTCTTAGAAAAAGAACCCTATTAGCTAACTTGAAAATGGGAAAAAGTTACTTCAATATCTAACATTATCTAAGTTGGCGGTTAGCTCAGTACTAGCACAAAAGGAAAGGCAATAAATATATATATCCTAATACTACTAACGGAATTAGTTACAAAGTAGTCAATAAGCAACTATCATATGTCATTTTTCTTAAATGTCTATACTATCCCAAAGTTTGGAAGGAAATCTTTAAATACCTCTTCATTTGAAGCGTAAAGCATGTAATTTAAATATCTCATTTTCAAATAGTCATTTCATCACTAGCTCTTCTTTGAGTATCAAAATTAGTGAGATTTGGAGGTGAATTTCGTGCTTATGTGAGAACATTTGTTGATCTAATTTATATCGTCCACATGCTCGTATTGATAGAATTGGTAGAGAAATCAATTGCATTGAAAGTTGTAAAGCCGTGTTGGTCATGAAGCCGACATAGGAGAACTTCGTGGCGACGAAGACCATTTTAAAGCGAGTGTAAAAAGTATTTATAAATATTATTTAAATTATCAAGAGATAGAAATAAGCGATCAATAAGTGAATAGTATTTGTGGAAAATTCAAATGTGTAGATAAAAAAGTGAATTTGAATTATTATAAGAAGTTCACAAACATGAGTCAAACATGTGATTATCTTCTCTAGTTTTGTGAATACGTACTTTTCACACAGTCATCTTATAAATTACTAACAAGCTCACCCAAATTAACGTACTTTTAATCTCTATTTCATTCAATTTCATATACATTATGAAATGTGAATATCTTCTCACAAAGTCATCTTATAAATTACTTACAAGCTCACCCTAATTAACGTACTTTTAATCTCTATTTCATTCAGTTTCATATACATTATGAAATGTGAATATAACTCAACATAGCACTCATAGTACTTGTACGGACAAGGAGTGACAACCACTTGGAAGATGAATATGCCCTTCCAGACGTTTGACGTGGAACGACATTGGTACCTACCATTTGAATATATTTCGACGTACCAAATTATCATTCTTGACTAGGGGTCTACAAGGAAAAATTACAAGGGAATCAAAGAAAATGGGACAAAAGGCACAAACAGTTGTATTGGTAGGACCCAACCACGAGAATAAGTTGTCTTAATCTAGATTCCAAACTATAATATTATAATAATAGACGTACTACGACAATCTTTACACTCTATATATATACCCACTCACTAAAGGGCATTGGACCGACCTAGTTGGCTACACCAGATAAAAAAGACATCTTTTGTTCTCAAGTATAGAATTGATTTTCACTTAAAAAAGTTCACA
This sequence comes from Fraxinus sp. D2006-0159, assembly GCA_903798375.1. Taxonomy (NCBI): domain Eukaryota; kingdom Viridiplantae; phylum Streptophyta; class Magnoliopsida; order Lamiales; family Oleaceae; genus Fraxinus; species Fraxinus sp. D2006-0159. Next base: position 7,993 of record CAIGRQ010209119.1, on the reverse strand, counting down.
AATTAATGGTCAAATCAAATTTTAATGGGAATCTTCGATTCTCAAGTGGAAGAGTAAGCCCCCACACTTGCACTCTTGTAATTCAAGGTATCAATTGAAGAAAAAGTCTTTCTAACATCCATTTTCAAAGTACAATTCACAATGCAAAGTAAAGAACAAGCCACAGAGTTTATAGAGAAATGAAAGTTAATTATTCAACGGTAGAAAATATGATTAAACTTTTTTAAAAAACTCCCCCAAACAAGAAATTTAGTGTATTCATAATATTTTAATCAATTCGGATATAAAGAAAAAAAATCACACATTTTGGACTTATAATTGCTATCCATTTATTATTACATACATTTCATAGGACCTTCAACTTATAATACCTTTAGTTTTAATTTAATTACATACTCGCGAGATCTTACACGTGGTTAACATGGTATCGGAGTACACAAAGAGCGAGTTCAAGTTCAAACGTACTCACTTATAAAAAGTTGTGCGCATGTCAGATATTTGATAAAAAAAAAAAAATCTGATATACAAGTAATGGACGGGTTAAAAATAGTATAAATATATAAATTTATCTTATCTCCAACTAATTTAAATTTTATAGACGAGATAGTTAACAAACAAGTGAACAAAATCAATTGGGGACTGAATTCTATAATGATAGTGGCATATGACTTTGTTGCCTAAATTAATTTAAAGGACAAAAAAGCTTTATTTAGTGTGCATTCTTGATATGCACATTTTTAATTATTGTGGATATGTACTTACAGGTGAGTCGATGAGAATTTTGAATTAGTTAATTGTAAATGTGTGTGAACAGAATTTTACCATATTAAAATGCAAGAATTTGAGAGTAGTAGATGTAGTTAGATGTTAAAAATATTAGTTCTTAACAACTTTGAGTAGCCGTGAATATAGATTATAGAGTCAAAAGAGATTGAATTTACGAGAGAGGAGGTTTTTGTAGGGCTTGAGATATGAAAAAGAGAGGACGTTTAAATTCATACAAAATATTAAACTTAAATAAGCATTGAATCATTGATCAAATATCACTACTTGTTTCTTGTAATAAAAACAAATTAAAGATCAACAAATAGCGTTTTTCCCTTATCTTCCCATTCCATATCTCCAACTTAATTGCAAATATCATTTCTTGAAAGTCTATTGTTGAATGTCGATGATCAATTCTCCAACTTAGAAGAGTAATTGAGCTACAATTAAGAATCGGTGATCGATCGAGTGAATACTTCAAGAGAGTCCCTCACATAAAACTTACACTAGGGTTATCAGTGCAATAAAAATGAAAGGTTTCAAATTTAATTGTCTTAAATAAATAGATAAGGATCAACTTGCTACAAAAGTTACAATATGTGGAACTATAGTGTAAGTTTCTTTGTCCTTTTCTATAGCAAAAGCCTTGGACCGTTGGTCAAAGGTAACAAGATGTTTTTTTATGCAAGAAATAAATAGAGTCAAAAGACATTGACATATGGAATAATTGTAAGATAATACCTTAATTGTAAGAAAATACCGCTGCATGACAATCAATGAGCCTCTTAATCAAATTCACTGTAGAACTCATAGTGATCAACTTTATGGAAGTCTCAATTATATTTCGGAAGCTCATAGGATTGATCTTGATGATAAACCACAAATAGTCCTTCTCAAACTACGGCCTTAACTTGTTCTAAAAAATAGGATTATTTGCAAGTATGGATAGCAATGGAACAAGTTTTTGTCTTTTGGGTGTGTTGGGATGGGAACAAGGACGGGTGCAGCTCATGCAAGTAGAATCCTCCATTTGGTTGGCGTAAATTCTGCATGTACCTATTATGAGTTTGTCCTATGGACACATCTAGGTCAAAATTCAATGACAAATATGGCTTTGACTTACATATATATTGTCTCAACTATTAGACAAAATATCGATCCACAACAATTATGTGAAAACGAATTGGATCGAAAAGACGGAAGGATCGTAGTGATCAAATGTTACCTCCGGCCATTGATGTTGTTGCAGATTGTTTTCCTTTGTTCCAGGTAATGAGGCTTCCAAGCTCTCAACACTCTTATTCGATAGTGTATTCTGTATTTTTCGGGGGTGGTTGAGCTTGGGGACCAAGACCAAAATTTATAGCCGAGTTTCTACCAAACTCTCAATGGCTATGCACTATCATTGCCAAAAAATTAGCATGCAAAATGGGCATAAATTGCTGTAGAGAAAAGAGGGGGGCGAGATTGGTGAACACGGAGCATCAATCTTGGAGTCTTCAAATTTATTCCTAGAGGATTTGGGATTCTCTTAATTGGAAATTCCAACATTCTCCCACTTGGTCCACACATTTAACTCAATCTCTTAACTTAATCTCATTCAATATAATCCTTAAGAAACAAATACATGAATCATGGTGATAAGTCCTCTAATAATGAGTATTACCTTTCATGTATTACAATGTATCTAATTCCGAAGCATTATTCTTTATGTGACAAATTTTACTTAATGAATAAACCTTATGTTTATTCTTGGCCCTATATTGATGAATTTTCTCAAGTATATTAAGGTGCACATGAATATGAGAAAACATCACAATAAACAAGAATATCATTAAAATAACATTGTTCATACAATGAAAAATCACATAATGGAACCAAGTCCCATTGACACTACATGATCCTTGAATTTCAATGGTAGTATGCCCTNTATCTAATTCCGAAGCATTATTCTTTATGTGACAAATTTTACTTAATGAATAAACCTTATGTTTATTCTTGGCCCTATATTGATGAATTTTCTCAAGTATATTAAGGTGCACATGAATATGAGAAAACATCACAATAAACAAGAATATCATTAAAATAACATTGTTCATACAATGAAAAATCACATAATGGAACCAAGTCCCATTGACACTACATGATCCTTGAATTTCAATGGTAGTATGCCCTCAGTCAAAGGATCATCGATCATCAAATCAGTGCTGACGTGCTCAATGACCACATTATTTTCCTTAATACGTTCCCTTATGGCTAAATACTTTATGTCGATGTGCTTACTTCGACTTCGACTTTTGTTGTTTTTAGCTAAAAAGACAACAGCTGAATTGTCGTAATATATTCTCAATGGCCTAGAAATAGAATCCATGATTCTAAGCCCAGATACGAAACTCTTTTAACCATACACCATGTGAAGTAGCCTCAAAACAAGAAACGAACTCAGCTTCCATAGTGGAGGTAGCAGTCAAGGTCTGCTTAGCACTCTTCCAAGATATAGATCCACCGGCCATCATAAAGATATATCTTGATGTTGATTTGCATGAATCAACACAGCCAGCAAAATCTGAATCTGAGTAGCCAATTACTTCCAAATTGTCCGTTCGTCTATACATAAGCTTGTAGTCTTTAGTTCCTTGAAGGTACCTTATCACTTTCTTTGCAGGTGTCTAGTGGTCTATACCTGGATCACTCTGATATCATCCCTACATTCCCACAACAAATGCAATGTCAGGTCTTGTGCAGACTTGAGCATGCATCAGGCTTCCAACAGTAGAAGCATATGGAATGCTTTTCATTCGTTCCCTTTCAAAGTCATTTTTTGGGCATTGATTCAAATTGAATCTATCACCCTTAACAATGGGAGTTGAACTTGGTGAGCAATCATTCATCCAAAATCTCTCTAAAACTTTATTAATATAGGTTTCTTGAGACAAACCTAATAATCCTTTAAATCTGTCTCTATGGATCTTAATGTCAATGACATAAGATGCCTCTCCCACATCCTTCATGTCAAAATCTTTAGAGAGAAATTGCGTCACTTCATGTAGCAAACCTTTATCATTGGTCGCAAGCAGAATTTCATCCACATATAAAACAAGATAATAGATCTTACTCTCACTAACCTTCTGGTATATATATTGATCCATGATGTTTTCCACAAATCCGAATGAAGAAATTACATCATGAAATTTGAAAAACCATTGATAGGATATTTGTTTTAAGCCATATATGGACTTTTTGAGCTTGCAGGCCAAATGCTCACCATCATTTAAGGGGAATCTTTCAGGTTGTTTCATGTAAACCTCCTCATCTAGATCTCCATTGAGAAATGTCGTTTTCACATCCATTTGTTGCAATTCTAAGTCAAAATGGGCTACTAATGCCAAAATGATACGCAAGAGATTTTTCATATACACAAGAGAGAAGGTCTCCGTGTAATCGATTCCTTCCTTTTGAGTGAATCCCTTAGCAACGAGTCTCGCCTTGTATCTCTCAATGTTTCCCAATGAGTCTTTCTTTGTCTTAAAGACCCATTTGCATCCAATGGCTCTTGCACCATCAGGCAACTCAACAAGATTTCATATTCCATTACTCTTCATAGGGTTCATCTCTTCCTTCATGACATTTTACCATAATTCTGATTCTTTGCAACTCATGGCTTGTGAAAACGACTTAGGATCATTTACGGCTCCAATGTTATAGTCAAATTCTTGTAAATATATAACATAATCACTAGGAATTGCTGATTTCTTTGTTCTAGTATATCTCCTTAATGTCGTTCCATTATATTCTTGAGAAAGACGTGGTTCAACCGGTTGTTCAAAAGTTATTGGCAACTCTTGAATTACCTAATCTATTGAGATGTTCTCAGCAGCTTGTGGAACTTCAACGATTGGTTGTTCAACACCAGTTTGTACTTGAGGGCTGTTGTGAACAATGACCAATCTATTACTTGAGGTTGAAAGTTGAGATTCCGAATTATCATTCTTAGAACCTACGTTCCCATATTGATTACTCCCACTAATCAAGTCATTCTCAAGAAATTTTGCATTTCTGGTGTAGATGCTCAAATTATTTTAAATATAAGAGCCGAGTAGGCGAGTTTGTCCGAGTGGTGAGAAAAAATAAATTGAACTAGACATTATTTTGTAAATACGTAATATCTTGAATATATTAACCATTTCTTTATTTTTCGATCGCCTGGAAGGGACAAAAGAAAGATCTTGTTGTTTCTTCGACAATTTCTGATCTCTAGTAGATGATCCCACAATCCTAGTATTGTGAGATGGACAATAAAATCTGTACCCTTTGGACCTTTCATCATATCCAATGAAATATCCACTAATTGTCCTTAGGTCTAGCTTCTTTTCTTGTGGATTATAAACTCTTAATTCAGATGGGCATCCTCAAACATGTACATGTCACAAACTCGATTTCAACCTTTCCATAACTCAAATGGCGTTTTTGGAACAGCCTTGGTTGGAACTTGGGTTCAATATGTACGCTGTCATCTTAAATGCCTTGGTCCACCTGAATTTAGGAAAGTTGGAGCTGCTTTTCGTACTCCGTACCATGTCCAATAACGTTTGATTTCTTCTTTCCGCTACACCATTCTGGTCCGGTAAATCAAGCATGGTGTATTGGGAAACTATCCCATTCTCTTGAAGAAACTTTGCAAACGGACTATGTGCTTGTCCATCCTCTGTGTATCTACCATAATATTCTCCACCTCTATCTGATCTCACAATCTTAATCTGCTTTTCGCATTGTTTCTCTACTTCAGCCTTAAAGATCTTAAAGGCATCCAATGCTTCGTTTTTACTGTGAAGTAGAGATACATGTATCGTGAGCAGTCATCTATAAAAGAGATGAAGTATCTCTGACCATGTGAATCAATGCCTAAACTACATATATCAGTATGTATGATCTCCAATATGCTTGAACTCCTATTAGAACTTTCTTTGACTTGTTGGTCTGCTTTCTCTTAATGCAGTCCACACAAGTTTCAAAATCAGTAAAATCAAGAGCATTAAGTACACATCATTTACTAACCTCTTAATCCGTTCTATGGAGATATGTCCCAATCTCTGATGCCATAACTTAGAGAAATCATCATTCATAACACATCGTTTAATACTAGTGTGAACATGCATAGCATTATAAGTGGTGTTATTTTGCAAATTGAGAGAGAAAAGACCATCAGACAATGTACCATTCCCAACAAGATCTGATTTATAAAATAAACTAAAAGTTGATTATGAAGAATTAAAGGAATAACCCAAAGGTACAAGTCTTGAAACTGAAACCAAATTTCAGGAGAAACTTGGAATATAAAATATCTTTTCCAATTTTAAAATAAAATCACTACTTAAAGTTAAACTGCAAGTTCCAATAGACTCCACATGTGAACGGGTCTTGTTTCTTGAATAGATCCCTTGTTCACTTGCCACTAGCTTCTTTAGATTTCGCATACCCTGCAAGGTATTCGAAATATAGATTGTAGAACCAGAATCAATCCACCACGTGTTGTACATAACATCAACCATATTAGATTCATAACAAATAAATGAGATTGGATTACCTTTCTTCTCAAGCCATTTTCGAAATTTGGCGCAATCCTTTTTTACGTGTCCCTTCTTCTTACAAAAGAAACACAAGGATTCCTTCTTAATGTCAGCTAAGGGAGGTATTTTACCTTATCCCTTCTTATTGGCTTGAGCTATGTCTTTTCCCAGAGTTGCCAGCATTGCACTTTCTCCCTGTTCCATTACGAGCTTCCCTTCCTCTCGAACACACATGGTCATGAGTTCATTAATTGAAAATTTGTCTGTATGTGTGTTGTACGAGATCTTAAAAGGTCCGTATTGAGATGGGAGAGAATTTAGGGTATAGTGCACCAGGAAAGATTCCGACATCTCAACCTCAAGGTTCTTCAATTAAGCCGCAATATCCCTCATCTGTATGATGTGCTCACGCACACCTCTCACGGTGGTGAGCCTCTTGGAAGAGAGCTTCATCATTAGGGTACTTGCCAGAGCCTTATCTGAAGTCATGAATTGATCATCTATGGCCTTTAGCAAATCTCGGGCTTTCTCATGCTGATCAACTGAACCCCGTATACTAGCTGAGATATTTGTCTTTATGAACATCACACTGAGACGATTGAATCGCTCCCAACGTTCATAAAGAGCAACTTCAATTGGGGTGCTAGTTGCATTAATTGTAGGTGGTTCGTCTTTCCTGATTGCATAGTCAATGTTCATCCACCCTAAATTGAGTAAAATTCTCTCTTTCCATACTTTATAATTATTACCCTTAAGTTCGAGAACATCACAACGGATATCAAAAAAAATTATCTGTTGACTAGCTGTATAATTATATGCTTATGTTAAAATTGAGACGTATTTCATGCTTTACCAATGTAAATCATGTTTAAATTCGAATCTATTGACATGAAATTGCATGTGGGCTAAATTTTTAATTCAAGTAGATTCTTTATATTGATTGATAGAATTATCAAATTATGTACCTAATTCATAATTAGTGGGTATATTATGATCATAATCTGACTTTCTATCCCAAACTTTATGATAAAACTGTCAAATCATGTCATAATCCATAATTCATGTAGGTACATTATGAAAAGGATAATCTGATATCTTATCCTAATTAATTATATAAATATAACAAAATTTCTTGTGGCATAAAATTTATTATATTAAGTATAATTAATTACAATTTAATGTCTACAATTCTCTATGTGCTCCGAAGCATAATATATAATTTTACTTAACTAAGGATGTTGTGGCTACTCCCTAATTAATTAAAATTATATGGATCACTAGACATTAAAAATTTCTGGTACAAACTTAAGATATCATGAGAATAATTTTCTATTGCATAAACTGTAACACGATATTTTATTTTATGCCTAAAATACCCTCTTAAATTAAGCACCAAAATGAATATTGCATACCATATTATGTATTGCATAAATACCAAAAATTACGCAAAATAAATATGAACCAATAAACATTACAAATAAAATTGCATAAATACTTAAGCAGACATTGTGTAACTAATAGGCCCAATGACAATAATCGACCCAGAATCAAATTATTGGAAATTGGACCAATTATTAAATTCGCTTTTTAAATCTCTTTCAAATGACCCAACAACTATGTCCCCTAATGTACAATCAAAAAAGGGGAAATTAGGTCCAATA
>CAIGRQ010209079.1:0-10793 GCA_903798375.1 Fraxinus sp. D2006-0159 | reverse complement strand
TGATTCACGAAAGCCTCATACTTAATCCGCGCTTGTGTGTGTACTTTTCCCAACATGAGTTTGAAGCCTTCCTTTCTTTTTCCAGTTTAAGAGCCCTCCATCAACAAAAGAATCCCCCCACCATGTTCTTCACAATTTGGATTGAAAAGGTAACAATGAAAAGCAAAATATGGCATCTTTTGCTATACTATATTCCAACCATTCAGGAAAGTCATTAAACTAAGAAGTTTTAAATCGTCTTATCGACAAATCTCCAAATTATTTCTGTGGACACAAGTGATTTCGAGGCCGACATGAACCCCTTTGTAAATGTGCTCTTCTAATTTCATCCTGATCATTAACATTATAACTCACAATTGGAGTTCTTAACCCAGGATCCGAAGGTAGTTGTGCTAAATCAATTTTATTCTCAAGATCTCTTTCTCTCCCAGCATCTGATTCTTCCCGATCATCATTTTCTTTTTGAACACTCGATTCAACATTAATATCATTTTCCTCCACACTCGAACATACGGATTTTATTTTAAAATATTTCTCCATGCCTGTTACAAAACACATTCAACTGAGGTCAACTTGAGGGTTAAATGAATCTAGTTCAATTTTCTAGGTTTGATTTTCAACTGATGAGCTAACATTTTAATTGTTCCTTCCAGTTCCATATGATTCAATTCGAAATTTGAATAAGTGCAATTCATAACAAATTAACAATCAAGTCACAAATGACAAATATCAAATATGTATTCAAAAACACCAAAATCATATAAAATGCCAATGAAGGAATCAAAACCCCCCAACAGTTAAATCACGCAGTGCAGTCGCAAATATAAAGAATTAACTAATAATAAAAAAGACCCAAGGTATTGGAATACTTATAGTAGGTTTATGTTGCCGAATGAAGAAGATTCGAAGAAGAAGCAGCCAAGCAGGTCGCGAGAGGAGGCGAAGCAGGTCACGGAGCCGGATAAGTGATAACTCTAGGGCTCGAAGTAGAACTTTCTGGAGGCTGGAGCGGAACTGGAGACTGGAGACTGGAGACTGGAGCTGCGTCGTCGCGAGAGCATGGAACTGGAGGCAGAGGCTAGATGCCTGGCTTGAATCGCGTGAATGAGGAGTGGTTGTGTGGACCGTGATTTTTGATTTCATGGGCTGTTGGGCTGTGTCACTTGGGCAGTTGGGTTTGTAGGGATTGGGATTTGGGCTGGTGTTAGGTTTTAAAAAAAAAAAAAAACTCTAAAAAAAAAACTGTGGGGTCATCTGACCCCACATGACCCCATGTGGGTCCGCCCCTGCTTTCGTGTATATATCACTATCATACAAATAGGTAGGTACTTACTGAGTCATTTGTTGAGCTATTCTAAGACATGTAAATTATTCAAACATCAAAGTGTAATGATGTTTCTCACCAGGAAAATATTTTTCCTATTCTCTAAAGATTTTATAATAGAAAAATATTTGCATTTTACAGGGATTATATTTTTAAGTATTCAAACTACAGGTCTAAATATTTTGTTTTACTCCAGAGAACCAATTTCTCCTACATAGCTATTTTTTTGGCAGATAATTTATATGTCCAATTCTTTCATGGAGACTGCTCTGATATCCCCGCTACCATCAATAATATAGAACACTACAAAAATTTGTCGACGATCGATTCCACCTATTCCCTTTGTAACATAACTTTATCGAGATCCCTTCATTCACACATTTCAAGTACGTGAACCTCTTATGAGGTTAATTGAGCATTTATCTCTTCTGATAATTTCAAAACTGTATCTTCAATAAGACCATCTTATTTATTTGGTTAGTTTTTCTGTCATTAGGGACCATGCTTCATACATGTGTTATATTTGCTAACTTTAATAATAAATAGACTTTCCAACTGGAACGTAAACTAAAATTGGAGCATTTGTAGCTTGTGTGTGTAATTTTATTAGTATTGCATTTGGCAATTGATTTGCTATTACTGAACTTCTAGTTTACATTGCCTTGCCTTGTGCAAGGATAGCTATGATGTCATTTATATAATTTATGTTGCAGTTATTTAGTTTACCATAAACAATGATAATCAGCAAACAACGTTGTAAAATATTATCCTCTAGCAATTATTTTGTATAGAACCCAAGAGATATTTCCAATCTTTGTTGAAAAGAAAGCCATTTTTTCATGGAAAACTTAAAAAACAAAATGTTGGCTTAATGTTTTCGAGTCGTTGTGCATGTAATAACATATAACAAAAGCAGAAATATGAAAATTTGTTCTCATGAGAAGTAATTTCCTGACAGACTTCAGATTGTCATTGGATAATAGACTCACTTGTGATCAGATGCATCTTTTAAAGTCATAATAAAATATCTAAATGGTCCAAGGGTGAATGGGCCCAAATATATCACCCCCAATAATTCAGAAAATAAAGAGAATTCATTGTCAACTTAAGCTAGTTAAGGTCTAATGGACAATTTTAGAACAAGTGGTACATAGGAATCTCATCACGTTGAAGAATCTTGATGGAATATAGACGACAAAGAGGAGGGAAAATTACTTGAATTGATCCACACAAATGGTAGTACACGGTTTCATACATATAACCATACATTGATACAAAATAAAATGATTTTACTACCAACTATTCTACCTACTACCACTACACTTTGCTTGTCTATTTCAACAACTTGTGATCAAACCAAACTAGCCTAACTAACCATCATAACTTAAGTTAGACAATGATCAAAAACTTGTGACAAGTCGAGAACAAAAAAATACAACTTAGTAACAACAAAAGTGTCACATTTAATTCATCACTCCTCCTTGACACTTTTGTTGGAAATACAAAGACATTTCCTTAGTGTTTCAAACTTCTCTTTTGGTAGTGCTTTGGTTAAGATATCAGCTATTTGTTCTTTTTGGAAACACCAAGACATTTCCTTAATGTTTCAAACTTCTCTTTTGGTAGTGCTTTGGTGAAGATATCAGCCATTTGTTCTTCAGAGCTGCAATGCATCAACTTTACCTCATTCTTTTCTTATGCTTCTATGATAAAATGGTACTTGATGTTTATCATGCTTGGAGATCACATGATAGAATAGGCAAATTGCATATCTAAAGCATAAGTGCAAAGGCATAATAGCTTCCAGTTTTATGAACTAAACTCTACTGTAGAACTGAATTCTGCCGAGATGATATTAGAAAACACGTTGTTTACAGCAAAAAAGTGGAAAATACAAGAGAAGAGGACAAACTCACAACACTAGCAAGTATACAAGGAACACCAACATAGCCTGGAAATGACTCAACAATCCAAGCTCCTATGGTAATAACTCCAAATTAGATTCACGAGCACACTAAAAAAATTGTTAACGGAAAAGAATTAGTCGGAGACCAATCCAACACAAGCATTCTGTGGAGATGATATAATAAAAAAAATTGTTTACAGCAAAAAAGTGGAAAATACAAGAAAAGAGGGCAAACACATAACAGTAGCAAGTATACAAGGAACCAACATAGCCTAGACATGACTCAACAATCCAAGCTCCTATGGTAAATTTACCTTAACTCCAAATTAGAGTCATGAGCACACTAAAACCAATTACCAACAAGAGAATCTTCAGGGTAAAATCTGCTCGCTGCTGTTGATTTCCAGGCCGATGGAATCCATGAGCATGTCCACCATAGAACATATTAAAATGTCCATGAGGGTAACCATGGCCGGGTCCATACATATTCGCTTCAGGGAAACCATGCACTTGAATGTTGAAAAACGAGGGAAATAGACCCCCTAGTGATGCAGATAATGTGAAGTTCCCGAACCTTGCAGAAGCCATAGGTGCAAACCCCCTGAGGTGCCCAAACCCTCCCATAACTCCAAATCCTTGCTGTGCAAAAGCATTAGCATTTGGATCTGGTGAAGGAGCTGTCTCAGGGCGCTGTCCCATTGGACGATGTGGAATATCTATTCCAGGAAATGACTTAGAGCGAGGGTCAGACGAGCTCTTTCCTCGGCCGTATAAAGGGACTAGCTTCTCCTCCTCAATGAGGGCCTTACAAACTGGGCATTCTTGGGACTGAGAGTGGATATGAAGCCATTTGTAAAGGCAAGGCCAGCAAAAGAGGTGACCACAACGTGTGACAATCGGGTCCTGAGCCAAGTCGAAGCAAATATTACACTCGAAATGTCCAGCATCTGGGTTTGGGGGCTCCCTGTTTGTCGATTCCCCAAGCCTACTCGCCATCTTTCACCCTCAAAATACTCGAATCTCCTACAAATTTAACTCTGCAAGCATAAATTGAAGTTTTGAACATTTCTAAAGACTTTCATCAATCACATTGCTCGAAGCATATAAATGTCGAATCCGTTGGAAGAAATCCAAACGAGATTGAATTGGATTCATTTTAATTATAAAAAAAAATAAAAAATAAAAACCCCCACGTTCTTAAGGAAAAAATAATATATTTATGACATGAAACACAGGTTCGTCAGCTTAAATGAACAGCATAATATAATAAAACCAAATGGGTCTGATTTTCAAATAATTCACCAAAAAGATTCAAAAAGGGTCTCCGAATTCGAACCCAAGAAAACATATTAAGCATTAACAATCAAATTACAATAATAGCCGAATCACTCGAATTCAATGAAAAGATAGAACGATCTAACGTAATCAAGAACATTAATCATGCCAAAAGCAAAAACTGCAACCCAACAGGAAATAATTAACTTACAGAGAATGGGAAAGATTGCCCACTGGGATGGAGGAGGGATGAGCCAATAAGGGAATGAAAATCGAAAACCAAAATTCCCTTTGGATTTTACATCCCCATATGAACAGGAATTAGTCTTCTTTGGATTGTATGTAGGAGAATCTAATTCAAACAGAATGTGAAGTAACTGTATAACAAACTGTTAATTGGGTGTTGGGTTCGGTAGATAGTTACGAGGCTTGGGTTGGTCAACGATGTTCAGCTGGTGGATTATCAATTATTGAATTAAAAATTCAAATAGAAATATATGAGTTAAAATAAAAAAATATTGCAAATTAAAAATAGTTTTTACAAAATAACATTTGTTTATTATTATAAGATATATTACAAAATTATCTCCAGACAAATGCAATATTAGAATCATAAAATATTTTTTTATTTTCTGTAATACTATTGTTCTTTGGGGCACTTATCAAGCAAGGAAATTAGAGAAAAATGAAAACTAAGGGTCTGTTTGATTATAAATGTGGAATTTGGGTGGAAATAAAATGAATTATAGGGAATTGAATTGTCTAAAATTTATTTTACTAAGAATTGTAATTAATTGTGTTTGATTGGTATAATTTTCCATTTGAAAAATGTTAAAAGTTTGGTATCCGTTTGATTTCGTTTTTAATGAAAATTGTCCATTTTAGTGATAATTTTTTTTACTATTGGATCTAGAATTTGTTCCAATTGCCAAGAAAATAAAATAAAAAAATAAAAAAAAATTATCATGCATTACCTTTCGTTTGATTTTTTTTTTGCATGAAAATTGTCAATAAAAGTGATAATTTGTTTTTATCATTGTGTCTAGAATGTTTTCCAATTGCAAAAAAAAAAAAAAAAAGTTGGAAAAATTGGGCATCAGCCATCAGGTAGACTATTTTCTTCACCACGGTGTAAAGGGTCCACTTTTCTTTATTTGAAAGCTAAAAAGCATAGTCATCATGCCAATTTAATTTCAATTAGTATTAATTAGTGAAAGGTAGGGAAAAAAATGTGCTATGAAAAAGAGTTGTATCGATTCTCACGCAACTGTTCAAAATTGATCCAATCGATGGGAGTTGCATTAACATCAGTACTAAAATTATTTCATTTAGCAGCTGAAAGATGACTCAAAGTAATTAAGGTTTAAGGCAAAATTTTATTAACGTGAGATTTTGGAAAATAATAATATTAATTGACGATCGATGATATTAATTGATTCGAATGGATTACAAACGGTAATAATGTCGGTAATCACTGACAAATTTCATTCAACGATTATCAACGATAATGTCCTTAGTAATATCAACAATCATTAACAATAATGCTTTGGTTGCTAGTGTAAATCCCTTTGGTATCACCGACGAAATTTGTTATTTCTGTACTTTTAATAGTTGTTGAATGTTAACTTTAAAAACCTTTTTGTTCTTTCTTTATAATATTACGTACGGATAAGCCGGTGATTCGGATGGAATTACCCATGACATATCATCGATGATCACTAACTCGTATGTTAAAGATTATCAAATCATAATGTCATTGTTGATGTTTACAACCACCGACAATGTTTTGTTCGCTGGCCGAAGCCGGTGACGATTATTAACTTCGGTGGTAATTTTCCTCTAATTGCACATTCTCCCATGCAAAGTATTCTTTTAACAATATGCTAGATTGCAATGTATACCATAGTCTAGATTGTAGTATCCTTAAAACTGAGAATTTATTTTAAAATTTGTGCGGATACCGATAGGTGAAATATCTATTTAGCTCTTATAATAAAATTCATGATTTTAGGAGAAGATACGAATGTACTTCTTTTAGCGTGAGCCAAAAGTTTGGAATTTTCAGGGGTATGTGCCTGTCGTCCAATGATGTTTACTTCATTCTGGCGTCGATAACAGTTAAATTTATGCTTGAGATCCAACAAAGAAATAATATCGTATTTCTACTTACATTGTATGGCTTCCATTCTTGGTCGATGGCAATAAGTTTTGAGGACTCGATTTCATTCTACATATGCTTTGTCATTGTATCCCTATGTCTGTCTACTTGTTGCTATAAGGATTAATCAATGTAAATTTAGTTGTGAAACATAACATTATATTAATCGATGGACTAAATCACACCATTCAAAAATATGGGATTTAGTGTATATTCATTTATGTAATAATTGAATTTGAATGAGAGTAGGATGATTCTATATTTTATAATATAAATTTACAAAATCATTAATTTACCATATTGGCTTCAACCCTAAAATGTGGATGGCAAAAATACATTATCTAATAGGGGTTATTAATTTATTGGAACTTTACTGCTTGTCAAATTCCTGATTAGTTCTACATCGGAGGTTAAGCAACAAAAGAAATAACTCCCTCTTAACACAATTACAATCCCCATCTCGTGTAAAGATTGAGTTCAAAAAAAGTGACAAAATATGTTGAAGGAAAAAAAAAAAAAAATATTGGATTTCTGTTCGCGAATACTATAACGTATGCATATTATGTAATACGTGGTTTACAATGATTGAAAACTCAGTAATAATTGTGTTACACTGTGATTGTAGGTCATTACGACATTCTTTAATGAATTAAATGCATTTCAGATTTATAGGAAAATTCGTCAGTTACCTTATTACCCTATAGATGATAAATTGATAATGGGTAAGCACGGTAATAAATATCATTGTTCTTCCACTAAATACCAGCCAATATGATCGTGAAGTTATGGGGGGAAAAAACAGCGGTGAAATAACTTGAGAAGAAGATTATAAATGTAGTTCAACATCCATAAATATGAACATTATATATAGAAAGAAATAATCCACTAAGTATTGTTACTTAGCTTACATTAAATAATTGATTTGTCATATAATTGTTGCTCAGCATAAGCTAAATAACGGTGCTTAGTAGATCATTGCTATATATGTATATATACGTAACGTTGGAGATTTATACATTCCGTTTGGAAGCTACTTATGTTGTACGAGTCAAACCGATAAAATGAACTTAAAAGCATAAGTAGAAAATGTAATATATATATATATAATTTCTAAAAAGGAAAAAAAAAGGCACGTCTCTGTCAATTTATTAATTTCTGCCGAAAGATAGGTTGTATTTTTTTTCATTTTTCCTATTCTTCATGATCTTCTTGGCGTTATCTTGATTAAATAATACTTTAAACATTCAACACAAAACCTAATGTTTTGTGTGAAACAAATGGGCATTTATTTATTTGGGTTCAATTAGGTGCACCCCACTACTCTAATAAAGTAACATTATTTGTATTTGCACATACTATGTGACCATATAAATTGACATTTTCTTGAAATTTCTTTATGAATTTTCTCTTGTACCATCATCATGTATGAGTCATATACATGTGAAGATATTGTTATTTTGTAACGTTGGGGAATCTAATCCCCTTTACCTCACAAGGGATGCTTCTTCAATTTAGGGTTAAAAGGGCCCCCCCACAAAAATAATCCATCTTTTTCATGTCTTCAAAAAGTCACAAGAAGGGAATCATAACTATTCGCGATATAGCATTGTTGTTACATTTGTATGTATTTATTTGGAAAAAAAAAATGAAAATTTGTTTAATTGAAAATAATGGATGCATATTGTAGTTATATATTATGGATCTTGATCGTATTTATATTTGTGAAGAACAAAAGAAGAACATGGATCCAAAAATAATTATTCGGACAACAAATACTTTAAGTGATCTCCTTAAATTTTAAAGGGTGTAAACACTTAAAATAGCTCATAAATGTAGGGTTTTGCACTCCGTATGTATACATTTACATATAATTTTCCTTTTCATTACGAGGATAGACTTGACAAATGGTTGGGAAATATTTACAAATTTATTTAATTGAAGATACACAAATCGTGTATGTTGTTTTTATTTTAGTAGAATAATGGTAAATTATCATAAGGATTATTGATCTCGATCATATATATTAGTGAAGATCATGAATCGGAAAATAATTATTGAGATCACCCAGGTGTGAAGTTTCTTTGTAAATTTTAAAGGGCGTAAAACATTTAAAAATAATTCCTATCCGTACAACAATTTTTATACAAATATACGAACCATTTATTTATGCACCGCATAATGTTTCACACTCCATTTATCATATAAATTTATGACTTTGTTACGAAAATAGTCTTAACCCAATAATTAGATTTTTTATATCGTGGACCTTTGAGATCAGTACTACAAATTGATTTGAGCTATGCTAGCAATGATGTCGTATCACAAGGAAGCAAGTCTTTTTTTTTTTTTAATTGCTGCATCAGTTCTTTGAAATCATAATACTGCATAGAACTTGAATCTCTTTAAAGAGAACTATGTACTTATTTCTTAACTTTAATGTCTTGTTGTATGATTTTCTTTTTGAATACATCAAATTTAGATAGTCCACTGAAAGAAATGTATATGTTTGAAATTTTCCTTTGACATTTAGCACTTTGAGAAAGAGTCTATTGGTCTGATAATTTATTGCCTACTGTATAGCCATCATTTTACTTTTTGACAAAATCAGTGATGAAAAATTGAAAATTGAATGGATTGTGAATGGCTCCTAATGTTCTTCTAAAGTGTGCTTAATTCACTCAAGAAATTTGCCCATTTTTCTTGATAGATCACGTGTTTACCTAAGATAGCCAACTATCTCGTCAAACTGTCCTAACTATCAACCATAAATATTTATGAAGTGTGTTTTCGATATGTCCCTTACCTTAAATTTATCTTTTACTAAATGTTAAATGTGTAAATATTTTCTTTTAAATGAATCGTGACAAAACTCAATATAAAAGCTTTGTGTGATTTATTTAAATAAATACCATCATTTAGGAGTTTAAGTTGTCACGGCAATGACAAATTTATTTATTTATTTACACCCTATTTGAGCCACATTATTCTTCCAAGAATGCATTTTAAATAGTGTTTTGATGGAAAATATGTGTTTAAAAAATAAGGAAAAAATTTGAATTTGCCTGTAATATTATTTTATTGTAAAATGTGTAGTTGAAAATAAAAAAGAGAAAACTGTATTTTAAAAGAATGGGTATCAAACATGGTGTTAAATTTTGTTTTTAATAATATACAGATGCATACTCGTAAATCTCTATTAATTATACCACTAATTTGTTAGTTCGTATAATATTGCGTACAAATTATGTCATAGTAATTCGATAAATTTCTCAATCGTTGTGATGGAAGTGACACCACTATCTAGATGCATGTTAATATGGTGATACTTATAATACTGGATATTGACGTCCATAAACTAAAAGATTTGTGAAGTTTGCTAGGTGTACAAGTAGGGGTTCCGACCACTCACAAACAGAGGGGTGGGTGGGTATTTTTTTTTTTTTACTTTTTTATTAAGGTCTGTAGACGGGACCCACCTAATGTGAGACATTTGTAGGGGTTCTGTCATCTATACAAATGTAAGAAAGATTTGAGGCTGCTTAATCAAATATGAATGAGATTGAATTTGACCAGTGCATTTATTTTTCTCGATAAGGTCCAACATCTCCTCTGTTTACATTTTACTTTGCACCTCCTATGATCCATAGAAAAGTTAGGACATATTCTCTTTATCGTTTTCAAGTCGTTTTCTGTTTTCGATTTTTTAAAACAATGAAAACGCGTTCTCTTTCCTATTTTCAAAAACGCGTTTTTGAAAACAAGTTTAAAATTTACAAAGAAAACTCAAAACGTTGGATGTTTTCAGTTGTAACTTGGCCAAAATTTTCAATTTTGGGTTTTTGAAAACAATTTTTCAAAATGACAAAAAGAAAACATTTTCAACAATTTCAAAATGGACACCCAAGACACAAAACTCAAAATGAAAAACTGAAATACGAAGAGAACAACCCATTAGTGTTTAGGATGTGTCTGGGCACGATTTTGGTATCAAAAATCAATTTTCATGTCAAATCAAACGGGCCACTGGCAGCTTACTCTTGCACGGTAATATTAAAAAATTGGGACTGAATTACCATATTATCCTCAAGGCTGCTACTTTTAAACATTTTCTCTCACCTCAAATTGGGTAA